>PKML01073238.1:8717-45601 GCA_002933935.1 Eutrema yunnanense
CGGTTGTTGGACTAACTCCTCGATGGTCATGATTCGAGGAGCTTGACTCTGCGACTCTGGGATAGTCGATGCGGCCGGACTTGGTGGTTCTGCCCCTCGAGTCGAACCACCGCTACGTGGAGGTTGTTGCATCCCTTGAGACGAACCACCGATGCGCATGTTCGCGAAACCCTCGAACGACCTGAAAAAAAAAACGCAAAATTTGTTAGATATTAAACGCAAACGCAAACTATAAATAAAACGCAAAAGAAAAACGATTACTATGAAAATATTCAGAAAACGCGAAAAAATTACCAAAAACCGTAACAATTACCAAAACCCCAAAATATTACGAAAAACCCGAAAAATTATGAAAATTATCAAAACGGTTTTTATGAAAATTTCAAAAATTCATAAAATTATAAGAAATTTATGAAAAAGAGTAATAATAAATTTATTAATTATGAAAAAGTAATGAAAACGTTTTTTTATACAAATGATAAAATTAAAAAATTTCAAAAAATCTTAAAAATATCTTAGATTTAAAAACGTTTTATATACATGATTTTTATAACATTTAAAAAATATATTTTTGTATTTTTAATCTAAAAATTATCTATTAAAGTTTTATATTCATAACAAAAATCCAAAAAATCCAAAAAATCCAAAAATCCAATTGTGTAAAACGTTTTTCATAAATCCAAAAAATCCAATTAAACCAAAAAATCCAAAAAATTTCGAAAAACAAAATGTGTAAACAACAAATCCAAAAATTATAATCTAACAACAAATCCTACAAATCTAACCCACAAATCTCACAAATCTAACCACAAATCATAAGAACTAACATCCTAATCTCCAATCTACCCACAAAACTCAAGCTAAAACAACTAACATCCTAATCTTCAAATCCCAACAACAACAACCACATATCTCAAAAATACTTACATGGTGAGAAGATGTCGGCGGCGGAGGAGGGACGGCGGCTCCGGCGGACGGGTCAGGCTCAGGCGATCTACAAACCAAGAGAAGGAAAAACAATTAGGAGATGAAAAGAGGAAGAGAAGAGGGAGAGAAGAGAAGGAAGAGGAAGAGGGAGAGAAGAGAAGGAAGAGGGACACTTACCGGTGAGAGCGACGGCGGTGATGGTCGGCGGAGAGAGAGAATCGGAGAGAGAGAAGAGAGATCGGCCAAATGAAGAAGAAGATGCGGCACATGTATTTAGATGTCGGAATGGTCGGTTTTCGAAAAATACAAAACCGCCTAAATATTTCATTTAGCGGTGAATTTTCGCGGGTTTTATTTCAGTATGGTCGGAAATCGGTCGGTATTTCCGACACGATTCCGACCATACTGAGCATTTATTCATAATATTGCATGTCTCGGGTTGATATATTGTTAACACTTGGCATTTTTTTCGAAAAAATTCACATTGGTCGGAAATTAGTCGGAAATTTCCGACCAATTTCCGACCATAGAGGGTATAGGGTATGAAATCCTAAATTTGAATACCGTATAAAACATCTAAACATCTTAGGTATGAAAACAATATGGCAAGGTAAACATAAATAGAGTATATGACGATTTTTATGAATCGATAAGAGAACGGGTTTAACCTCTCTTAACGAAACATATAACTTATACTTACACTATTCGTTTTCTTGTAAGGTTTGGATTAGATGTTCAAAAATATTGATTCTTAAGATAAAAATTAGTATTTCATATACGGTTTAGGGTTTATAAATCCAACATAAAACTTTAGAATTTTCTTGTAATTTCCGACCAATTTCCGACTATTTATTCATATTGGTCGGAAATTCCTTGAAATTTCCGACCAATTTCCGACCATATAGGGTTTAGGGTTAAAAATTCTTAATTTTCAAACTGTATACTGTTTAAAAAAACATGTAAACATCTTATGTCTAACAAATATATGGCAAAATAAACATTTAATAGAGTATATGATGTTTTTATAAATTGAAAGTAGATTGAGTTAAACATTTCATAACGAAACATTGACCTTATACTTATACTTTTCGGTTTCTTGTAGGTTTTTTATTATATGCCCCAAAATTATTTTACTTAAGCTTTATGGACATTTAATTCTTTCAAAAGATCATATCTAACCATATTAAACATAGTCCGAATCAAATTTATGCCGTTTGAGGTTTCGAAACCTCAAATGGTCAGAATTTGGTCGGAATTTACGAGGAATTCCGACCGCATTCAGACCAACTAATAAACCACACGTTCTTTGATAATTTTAGCACGTTTATTGTGAGTATGAGGTTAAATGGTCGGAAAATGGTCGGAAAGTTCTAGGAACTCCGACCATTTTCCGACCAAACAAAGAATTGCCCCGGCTAAGAAGTTTCAGCCGGGGGAAGTTTAGACCGGGCAAATATAATTCAATCCTTCCCGACCATTTTCCGACCGATCCTCGTGTCCGGTCGGAAAATGGTCGGAATATAGAATTAAATGTATTAAAAAATCCGTACACCATATTTAAGCATTTGAAATTTTTTGAAAATTTTGTTGATTTAAAATAGATGCATATGAAAAAACATTGTTACAAATTTATTCTGAAACTGATGAATAAAATGAAATAGATGTATCGGAATCCTTATTAATTAAAAATAATCGCACAACTAATTAAAGCATGTGAAAAAAGTTTCATAAATTTGTTACTTAAAAATAAATGCATATAAAATATTTTTTACAAAAACCTATTCTGAGTCCGATGAATAATCTGAAGAAGCTGAATCGAAATCCTCATCAAATTCTCCTCTCTCTTCTTCAGAATCCTCAAATAGTTTGCCCATGCCGGTGAAGTCAACCACAAGGTCAACCTCTAGAGAATGCTCGATTTCACCTAAATTACCAATTGGCATTTCCTGTAAAGGGTCATGCTCGGAAACACCAGATATCATTCCTCTTGGTTGTATCGATGTTACTGCAATCCACGGATCTTGCTTGTTCCTAACCCGGGGGTATCGAATGTAGGAAACCTGGTCTGCTTGTGAAGCAAGAATAAATGGATCGTATTTCCGATGTCGCTTGCCTCCGTGAACAGATGTCACACCGAATTCGTCCTGACGTAGACCTTCCACTGGATCATACCAATCGCAATAGAACACAATGCACTTCAAACCAATCATTCCTGGATATTTGACTTCTAATATTTCGCGGAGTATTCCGTAGTAGACAAATTCTCCGGATGTAGACGAAATACCGTAGTTGCATGTTGTCCTTGAACTCCCATCACGAAAAGCCTTAAAAGCATACCCCCGAGTGCAATACATCGGATAAACACTTGGAACAAAAGTAGGGCCACGCACCATCTCAACTAACCATGTGGGAATCGATGTCCCGGTAGTATTCATCTGATCAACCTGTACAATTTGTGGACACTCATAAACAATATGTGTAAGCATGTAAAATTTAGTTTAATTGGGGGAAATCGAGCACTTACGTAATATTTCAACCAATCCGCGAATTCATTCTGTTTACGGACCATAAGCTCATCCTCTGTGCAATTTGGAAACCAATTCCTTATTTGCTCCATGTATATACTGTGAATAAAACAAATACATTATTCAAAATACTATCAAGGATTAATTTTTGGTAATTACTAAACAAATACATTATTCAAAATCAAGTGACGTACCTCTCATATTCGAAAACGTCTTCGCAGTTTGTCAGAAGATATGTATGCAAATGCCTTTGTTCCTCCTCTGTTAGTCGTCTAGACCTCCCTTTTCCACTAAGCCTTCCAATTTCTGCAAAAATATTTGGGACATAGACCGGATACAGCGGTTTTTCTCCTCCATCATCATGACGTGCAGGTCGTCTACTTTTAGTCTTCACCGAAGATGGAAAGTAGTAGCTAGCAAAGTTGGATGCTTCTTCATTCACGCTCTGTGCAACAATAGAACCCTCGACTCTTGCAAGATTTTTCACCTTCTTCTTTAGGTGGAGCATATATCGCTCAAACGGATACATCCATCGATATTGAACTGGCCCACCAAGTCTTGCTTCCCTAGGGAGATGAATAGGAAGATGTTCCATAACATCGAAAAATGCTGGTGGAAATATTTTCTCGAGGTTGCATAGGAGAGCCGGTATCTTCTCCTCCAAATTTTGGATACCGTCTGCTGTAAGTGATCTCGTGCATAAATCCCGGAAGAAAGCACCGATCCCTGCATAAATGATAAATAAAATTAGTAAAATTTAGACAATTTAGATAAATTTAGTAAAATTTAGATATAATTTTGTAAATTATAAATGTACCTGCAATAGCTCCATGGACGTTTCTAGGAAGAAGACCGGCAAAGGCAAATGGAAGGAGGCGTTGCATGATAACGTGACAATCATGACTCTTCAACCCTGAAAACTTCCCTTCTCCAATATTAACGCAATTACGAAGGTTAGATGCGTATCCGTCTGGGAATTGAACACTATGCGTAATCCAGTCGAAGAACACCTCCTTTGAAGGCTCATCCAAACGGAAAGCGGGGGCCAGAGATTTTCCGTTCGCCATTATATGGAGTTCCTTCCGAGAACAAATTTCTGGCAAGTCCAATCTCGCCTTCAAATTATCTTTCGTCTTCCCTTGCACATTTAGAACAGTATTCATGATGTTGTCAAAAAAGTTTTTTTCAATGTGCATGACATCTAGATTATGGCGCAGCAGATGGTTCTTCCAATATGGTAAATCCCAAAAAATACTCCTCTTGTTCCAATTGTGGTACTCGCCACAACCATCTACGGGAAAATGACCATTACCACCACATGTAACCGTCTTCTCAGCACCAAAATCTCTCAACTGAGTGATGATGTTATTCCCATCCGGCTCAGGAGGTGGACCATCAAATACTTTTTTGTTCTTCTTAAACAATGTCGTGCTCCGACGATATGGATGATCATGCGGCAGAAATCGTCGATGACAATCGAACCAAGAAGTCTTTCGACCGTGCTTCAATTGGAACGCATCAGTGTTATCTTGACAATACGGGCACGCCAACCTTCCATGAGTCGACCATCCAGATAGCATACCAAATGCTGGAAAATCACTTATGGTCCACATAAGTACCGCACGCATCGTGAAATTCTGTTGGAGAGAAACATCGAACGCTTGAACACCATCTTTCCATAACATTTTCAACTCATAAATTAATGGCTGCAAGAAAATATCAAGGGATCTCTTAGGATGCTCCGGTCCGGGGACAAGAATCGTGAGGAACAAAAACTCTCGTTTCATGCACAAACTAGGCGGCAAATTGTAAGGTGTGACGATTACTGGCCACAATGAATATTGCCTCCCATGTTTCCCAAAAGGGTTGAATCCATCTGTAGATAACCCGAGGTATACGTTACGTGGCTCAGCCGCAAAACTAGGATACACCTCTTGAAAATGTTTCCACGCTTCTGCATCTGAAGGATGCGCAATCTCTCCATATGAGTTATGTTCTGCATGCCATCTCATAGCTCCTGCCGTGCGCTCGGATTGATATAACCTCTTCAACCTATCTGTTAACGGCAAATACCACATCCGTTTATGTGGAACTGGTACTCTTCCACCCGTTTCCTGATACCGAGGTTTCCCACAAAAACGACACTTGCGACGGTTTTCGTCCTTTCTCCAGTATATCATACAATTGTCGATGCACACATCTATCATCTGATACGGCAATCCAAGACCAGCTACAAGTTTCTGAACCTCGTAGTATGAAGCCGGTGAGAGATTATCTTCAGGTAAAATATCTTTCACAAAATCAGCTATCGCATCCACACAATCCTCTGCCAAGTTGAAATCGGTCTTTATTGTCATCAACCTGCTTGCAGTTGATAAAGGCGATATTCCCTCTCTACATCCTTCGTATAGTGGATGCTTAGCTGCATCTAGCATATCAAAAAACTTCCGAGCTTCTAAATTAGGTTCCTCTATTCTAATACCATCCGGAACATACGATGCTACGTTTTCGCGATACGCATCATTCACCATCTGAACGTTTGCATCAACTTCCGGTGTTGGTTCCTCTATTCTACCCGAATAATTAAAACCACTACAATGATGTTGCACCATTGCATCAGTTTCTCCATGCGTATACCAAATCTTATAACTCGGCATTAACCCATTCCTATAAAGATGCTTCCATACTTCCCCAACAGAGACTAATCTATGATTCCGACATTTAGGACAAGGACAATACAATTTACCGTATTCCGACGTCATGCTATTGTTTGTCGCAAATGTCATGAATTCCTCAACACCTTGTGCATACTCATCCGTCAGTAAATTCGTCGCTGGATCTTGCCGTGGTCTATCCATCCACGATCGAAAATAATCTCTAGTGTTTGGATTTGAAGAAGACATTTTTTTTTTTTGGTGTAAATTGTGAATGAGGGTGGTGTTGTATTTATAATTAAATTTTTCGCGGATTCCTGACCAATTTCCGACCGTTGTAAAAAATTCAAACGGCTATGAAACGACTAGTGCAACGGGCAAATTAACGTATATATTTCGTCGCGAGTTAGTCGGATTCCTTACTGGTCGGAAATTGGATTAAATTTCCGACCATACTAATATTCGCCAACGACTATAAACGGCTAATGCAACGGGTATATTAACGTATATATCTCGTCGGAAAATAGTCGGAAATTGGTCTGTAATACCGACCAATTTCCGACGATTGTTAGTCGGTATCCAATCTCCAATTTCCAATTTAAAATAGTCGGGAATTACCGACCAATTTCCGACGGGTGTGCTTTAATCGGAATGTCGTCGGTATGTGGTCGAAAATTCCCGACCATTTTAAATTGGTTGGAAATGTGGTCGGAAATCGGGATATTTTCTTGTAGTGTACTTGCCACTCCCGCTAGTCGAGAATGGTTTAGGGAGAGGGTGGTGGTTCGTCTCCATGTCCTAACATGTCATATGGTTCGACCACCTAGCCTCGTAACTGCACCCCCTCTAAGTGATAAGATTTTAGGTGAAGTGGCCATCTAGTCTACGGTGACACGTCATACAACATGGCATATCATGTCCTAATGTTCGATCACCTAACCTCGTAACCGCACCATCTCGAGGTGATACACTTTCAGGTTAAGTGATCGTTTAATCTAATATGACACATGTCACTCTCCCATTTGCCAATACAAAAAGGAATTATTTATCCCCACAATTGCTTTTATTTTTCACCCTTTAAAATATATTTAAAGTATATTTTTTATTACTTACAAAACATTTTACTCTTATACAAATTCTTCACATTTATGTTCTTACAATAATTCCACAAAATTACAATATTTTTAAATTAAATATTTATTACAAAAATAAATTTCATTACACTACATAAATAGCAAAACGAATACTTACAATATTTTGTTAAACATCATCATTAGTATATTTTTCCCACAAGTGATCAAACGCATTTCGAAATAATAAGTGAATTTTTTATCTTTGATTTTTCTATATCGAGCAAAACCTTCTTGACATCAAGTACTTTCATCCTTCACTATTTTGACTTTCGAAAGTAGAGTTTCTCTTACGATACTAGTTTTGTATATATTGTTCGTAATGTCATTGTATTTTCTAATTTAATATATACCATTGTTGCATTTTTAAAATCTAATTAATTAGATAACTAATTATTGTAATATAATTTTATTTAAGTATAAAATTAAAACATATAACTTTGTTTAGATATATACAAAATATATCCAAATTGAGAAATTACTTTGTAAATAAAAAAATTAAACTCTAAATATAGATAAATGACTAATTTTATTCAAAATTTGGAATAACACTATTATTTATCTATTTTTGAAATGAGATAAGAGTATCATTAGAAATAGTTTTGAGTGAATTTAATTAATATTAATGGTTGACTCAAAAATTAAGTAAGTAGTAATGATAAA
Organism: Eutrema yunnanense; assembly: GCA_002933935.1. NCBI lineage: Eukaryota > Viridiplantae > Streptophyta > Magnoliopsida > Brassicales > Brassicaceae > Eutrema > Eutrema yunnanense. Next base: position 16,617 of record PKML01073238.1, read on the forward strand.
TTGAAAATTAGGTAAGTAAGAAAGAGAAAAAAAATTAAACCAAAAATATCCTTTCAACTTTAACTAATTACAAAAATACCATTGATCTAAAAAACTCTTTTTCGTTGGAATAAGCGAGCGATATTGTTCATCTACCGCTTGTGACACTGTTCATCCAAAAATTGACGACCAATGTTTATCACCAGAAAACATAAAACATGATGTGATTTTAGTAGATAACTATTTGATTAACATGTTAACTAATATGATATCGCAATAAGTTTATGTTTTTCGTGTTAACTCAGTTATCATATTATACAAAATATGAAAATTCAAATTAAAATTGTGAAAATATGAAAATTCAAATTAAAGTTGTGAATCCTCTTACATAATTAACATGATAACAATTCAATTATGGAATGATTATGTGGAATGTTAACGTGCTAACAATAATATCTGATATTTGTAACGTGTTAACAATAATATCTTATATTTGTAACATGTTAACAATAATATTTGATACTTGTAACGTGCTAACATATAAAATATCCAAATGATATTTGTATTAATGTGATATGATACTAAGTATACAAATAATATTTATATTAACATGTAATTTATACAGAATATTCACCATAATAATGTTTTAAGTTAAAAAGCTAACAAAATGATAATAACAAAAAGAGTGTGTTACACTCTATAGCAGCACATTGTAAAGTAGTATTTACACTAGATAACATATTTTGACACTCTATCACATTTTCACTTATTGGATGGCAAAAAGACGTGAATGTCCTTATGACAAATCAAAATTTACAATAAAGCATTTTTCTCTTTCTCTTTCTCTTCGCGCGGTCATGATAATGTGGATGCAAATATCGTGGACGAAATGATAGATTAAAGATGTGAGAGAAAATAATTATTTTTTATCCATCTGTTTTGTTTGGTATTTTTCTATATTTGTGAATGACATAAAACAATTTTTTTGGTAAGTATAAATTATAATTATACTTTGTATATTGTTTTACTATAGTTTATGTGTCAAACAATTTAAAAATATATATATATATATATATATATATATATATATATATATAAGATATCAGATTTCTAGTTAAAAATCCATTTGAATGTTGAGCTGTGGACAATGTAATATGGACATATGGACGTGGACATGGCAATGACACACTGTTCACTTATGTCAATGGAGCATTGTCCACGAGATTATATCCACATCAATATGCCCATTTGTACATATATTGTTCTCGAAATTCGCTAAAACAAGAATAGACAGTTTTTCATGGACAAATAATGAATCAATAGTATCGTGGACATGTTAGCCTTTACAATGGACAAAACATGTGTGTCCACGTCAATGTTTATCCACATTTATATGTGAATGGAACATTGTCCACGAGATCATGTCCACGTCCATATTACATTAAACATTTGTTTAATATTAATGTTCATATGGACGTGGACATGATCGCGTGGACAACGTTCCATTGACATAAGTGGATAGTGTGCCATCGACATGTCCACGTCCATATGTTCATATTACATTGTCCACATCGCATCATTCAAATATATTTCTAATTAAGAAAATGTTTAATGTAATATGGAGATATGGACGTAGACAATGTTCCATTGACATAAGTGGACAGTGTGCCATTGACATGTCCACTTTCATATGTTCATATTACATTGTCCACAACTCATCATTCAAATAGATTTCTAATTAGACTTCTGATTTTTTTTATATATATTTTTTTAAATTGTTTGACACCTAAGTTATAGTAAAATGGATCTGAAAATAATAGCAAAATATAATTATAATTCTTTATAACCAAAAAATTATTTTATTTCATTAACAAATATAGAAAAATATAAAACAAAACAGATGGGAGAAAACAAATATTTTCTCTCATATCTTTAATCTATCATTCCGCCCATGACATTTTTTTGTTTTGTATTGATTATCTGGACATATGGTCGTGGACAACATCGCGTGGACAATGTTCCGTTGACATAAGTGGACAGTGTGCCATTGACATGTCAACGTATATATGTTCATATTACATTTTCCACAGCTCATCATTCAAATAGATTTCTAATTAAAAAATATTTAATGTAATATGGACATATGAACGTGGACATGATCTAATGGACAATGTTCCATTGACATAAGTGGACAGTGTGCCATTGACATATCCACGTCCATATGTTCATATTACATTGTCCACAGCTCAACATTCAAATGGATTTCTAATTAGAAATCTGATTTATATATATATATTTTAAAAATTGTTTGACACCTAAACTATAGTAAACTGGATCTTAAAATAATAAAAAATATAATTATAATTTATTCTAATCAAAAAATTGTTTTATGTCATTCACAAATATAGAAAAATACAAAACAAAATAGATGGGAAAAATAATTATTTTCTCTCAAATCTTTAATTTATCGTTCCGTCCACGACATTTGCATCCACATTATCATGTCCACGCGAAGAGAAAGAGAAAGAGAGAAATGCTTTATTGTAAATTTTGATTTGCCATAAAGGCACTCGTGTCTTTTCCCCATCAAATAAGTGGGTAATGTGCTAGAGTGTCAATAAGTGTTATCTAGTGTAAATATAGTTTGAAAAAATATTATAGAGTGTAAATAACTCTAACAATAAACTCAGTGTAGTCATTTCCCGATATCGTAGTCTGGTACCACGCTTTTCCTGTTGCTTAGATCTTGGCTGATTTCTCCTGCAAGACGCAAGGATTATGAACAAGATCAATGACATATTCCAAATCAAATACACCACAAATTCTAACCTCATCATGTCTAAGCAATTCCTAAGAAACCAATAATAAACCAAAAGAAGCAAGTGAATCTTTCACAAAGTTATTAAAGAGGCATTTAGTAGAAAAATTAATCTTATAGAGAAATCCAAGAGAAGAGGAGAAAATATATTACCTTTGAGATGGGTTTCTTTTTTAGTGTGTTACACTCAATAGCACATTGTGAGGTGGTATTTATATTCTATAGCATATTTTGACACTCTAGCACTTTACCCACTTATAATATTTTGATGTGAAAAGACAGAGCTGCTCCCACTTATCATAATAAACCCTTTCTCTTTTTCTCTTTCTCTTTCTCTTTGCGTGTACACGATAATGGTGGATGCAATGTCATGGACGAATGAGAGATTAAAGATGTGAGAGAAAATAATTATTTCCCCCATCTATTTTGTTTTGTATTTTTCTATATTGTGAATGACATAAAACAATTTTTATGGTTAGAATGAATTATAATTATATTTTGTCATTATTTTAAGATCTAATTTACTATATTTTAGGTGTCAAACAAGAATTTGTTTATTAAATTTTTTTTTTTTTTGTCAACAGCCTTGATACCTAACCATATTCGGTGAACCAAATCGGGGGTATCGAGTTTACATAAGTGAAATCTGATGGGTAGACTCGAGCACCTCGTGCTAACTTGTATGTCACTGTGCTGCTCGTGCATGGGATTTGTGTGATAGAGAAATTGGTGAAAACCTCCTTGCTCCTCTTGAACTCCTCCAACTGTAACGTATATGTCGGCCACTCCTTCGGTGTAGACACCATCTTCACCAACTCTGAGCAGTCTGTAGCAAAGGTTATCGCCGTCTTGTGGATTGCAATCATGCAATGCATCGCCCAGATGAGCGCTTCCAATTCCACGTGTAGCGGGGATAGGCTTCTTCGTAGATTACGGGACCCCATAATCTTTCCTTCAATTTCCTCCTGAAAGCAAAACCATCCTAAACCAGAAAATTTATCCCCTTCCTTCCATGACCCGTCAATATAGCATGTGAGGCCGTTATATTCATTTTGTTCATTTATTCCCGTATTGAGACCCGATTGTTTGGGAGATATGGCATGTTCACTATTTTGTGCCACTTCCCAAGTTGCTATTTCTGTTTCCGCTATCCTAAGAATCTCTTGTGGGTTTCTATCCATATTTGAGAACACCTTGTCATTCCTTGCTTTCCAAATGTTCCACACAATCCACGGAAATATTATGTTCCTCTCCTCTTCTGGAAGTCTCCAAAATAGATGATCAAAATTGGCGAAAACCGATTTCATCGGGAAAACTCCCGGGGCCGATGGAAAATGAGAGAGTGCCCATGTTTGTAGTGCTGGTGGGCATTCAAACAATACATGGTTAATCGTTTCCCCCTCCACACCACACCTAGCACATTGTGTGTCACAATTTTTTCCTCTAGCGCGTAGGTTCGCTGTGACCGACATACACCCCGAGATTGCTTGCCATATAAAATGTCGCAATTTCGGTGGACAAGTCAATTTCCATGAGTGTGCCTGTAACTTCTTTATATCTGGACCGTAGAAGTAGTTGTCGTTGTTGTCTGTGATTTGTTGGCCAACCTGATATCCTGACTTTACCGTATATTTCCCTGATTTCGTATAGTGCCAGCCAGGCGTATCTGGTCGATGTATACTACTGATGTGCATTCCGCGTATAAGTTCCACATCGGCCGGTTCGATGATTGCCTTTATCAATTCCAGGTTCCACGTTTGTGTCGCTGGATCAACCAAATGATTGACCCTGAGATTTGGGTAATAATTGTACCCTTTGCATGTTGCTGACCTCGGGGGAGAGGATGGTATCCATGGGTCATTCCATACTGATATGGTGCCTCCTGAACCAACTCTTTTGATGAGCCCTTTTGTAACCAGAGGTCTAGCCGAAATGATACTCCTCCATCCAAAGGACGGGGAGTACGACTTAATAGGGTCTAAAGGGTCTGTGTTCCGATAGTACCGCCCCTTAAAGACCAGAGCGAAAAGCGATTCCGGTTGTTCCATTAACCGCCATAGCTGTTTTGCTAGTAATGCTGTCTTGAATTCCTCTATTGATCGAAACCCGATTCCGCCGTCTAACTTATTCCGGCACATCTTCTTCCATGCCATCCAATGCATTCCTTTCTGTTGACCATCTGAGCTCCACCAAAACCGCGCTGCCGCACTGGTTAGTTTTGCGGTAATAGACTTGGGTAACCGAAAACATGACATGACGAAAGTCGGCATAGCCGTGGCTACCGATTTAAGTAGAACCTCTTTACCTCCTTTAGTCAGGAGTCTGGATGTCCACCCGTTGACTCTATCATTGTGTCTTTCGACAACAAAGTTGAAAATCTTACTCTTTGCCCCTCCGAGACTTTCCGGCAGACCCAAATAAGTACCCATCCCTCCCATATTTTGGATTCCTAGCAATTGTTTTATCTCGTCCTGTACCGCTTCTGGAACCGTGTATCCGAAATTTAAAGAAGATTTTGAAAAATTAATTTGTTGCCCTGAGACCAACTCGTATTGCTTAAGTATATGTAATATAGTGTGACACTCTTGTACCGTAGCCTTGCAGAAAAAAAGACTATCGTCCGCAAAGAGTAAGTGTGAGATCGTTGGACCTGCCCTCGCTACCTTTAGCCCCGTAAGCGATTTCTCCCTTTCTGCTTTCCGTATATTGGCTATCAAGACCTCCGTGCAGAGAATGAACAAGTACGGAGATAATGGGTCGCCTTGCCGCAATCCTCTGGATGGCTTTATTTGTCCTTTGGGATTACCGTTAATGAGTACCTTATATTGTACCGATTGTATGCACCACATCATCCATGAAATCCACTTTTCCGCAAAACCAAATTTCCTCAATAGGTGTTCAATGAAAGTCCATTCAACTCGATCATATGCTTTGCTCATATCCGTCTTGATTGCCATGAACTTACTTTTACAAGATTTATTGGTTCGTAGTCCGTGAAACATCTCATGGGCAATCAAAATATTATCCGATATCAGTCGCCCTGATACAAAGGCTGATTGAGTCTCTGAAATCAGATCCGGTAGCAATATCTTTAACCTCTGACATAACACTTTCGAGATGATCTTATACCCCACATTACACAAACTTATAGGTCTTAATTCCGTCATACGAGTTGGTCTTCCCGTCTTTGGTATTAGGCATATGTTAGTCATATTCAGCCTTTGATCAAAGGAACCCGTTTCTAGAAAACCGTTAACCAGTTCTACTACATCTGCCTTTATTATATGCCATGATCTTTGAAAAAATAAAGCCGTCATTCCGTCCGGGCCCGGAGCCTTCTCTGGATGCATCATGAAAAGTGCTCTACTAACTTCCTCTTCCGTGGCCATTGCCGTGAGCATATCATTATTTTGTTCCGAAACTAATGCTGGAATCTCACTGAGGGACTCCTCAAATTCCGTCGGTGAAGTGGATGTGAATAATTCCTTGAAATAGTTTATCGCAACTTGTTCGACATCTTTGTCCGAGGTAACCCAAGCTCCTGATGCATCGTGTAGTCCCGTGATTCGATTTCTCGCCCTGCGTTTCTTTACTTGTGCGTGGTAAAACTTTGTATTTCTGTCCCCAACCATTGCCCATAAGGTTCGACTCTTCTGTTGCCAGAATAATTCCTCATCCAGATAAGCCTCTTTCAGTTTCCTCGTGATATCCATGAGTTCCTCGTTTGTACTATTATCATCATTTTGGATCTCCTCTAATGCTTGTTGTAAATCCCTAATTTTCTCTTTGCCATATGGCAAATTGTTTTTCCGCCATTTTGAAATTTCTCTCCGGCAATTCATTATTTTCTCTATAAAGAGAGTCCCGCTTCCCGCCGTGTTAACTTCCCAGCCCTTTGCTATTGTTTCCATAAGACCATCCCGCCCAATCCACCGTTTATCGAACCAAAACTAACCCCGTTTCCGGGGTATTTTGTCTTCTATAGTGGCAACAATCGGCCTATGATCCGACCCAATCATTGCTAAATATTCTACGAATGAATGGGAGAATATCTCATGCCAATCCTCGTTTGCTAAGGCCCTATCCAGTCGACACCGCACAATTTTCGAGTTTCGTCTTCCTCGCCAAGACATTGTGTTACCCAAACATTGAAATTCCAGAAAACCACAGTGTTGTATCATCAGGTTAAATGACATAAAGGAGGAAGCGGGTCTTAAATTGCCTCCTTGTTTCTCGTTATTCCCCGTTATTTCATTTAGGTCACCTATTATAAACCAAGGATCCGCTCTTGTAAGACTCGTCCGTGTTAACCGTTCCCAGACTTGGTCTCTCTTTTTTGGTATCAGATCACCATATGTAAATGATAAGAATACTTTTTTTCCTTGTATTGTTGCCTCGATATCAATCATTCGATTACTTGAGTATAATACCGTAACATTAAACGAATCATCATAATATAAAGCTAGTCCTCCGCTCGCACCACGCGGCTCGACCGTGAACAATTTATTATAACCGAAATGAAACTGAAATTTTTGCATAAAAGAAAAATCTTGTTTGGTTTCTGAAAGAAACAAAAACTCGGGTTTATGTTTCTTCCACACCTCCCTAAGATAACCTATTGTATACTTATTCCCAAGTCCCTCGCAATTCCAACTGAGGATTCTCATAAATTAACCAATATGTAATGTTTTTTGCTCCACCTTTAGGATTGAAGATTCATTTGGAGCCACTTGACCTGATCCATCCTCTAGACGACCCGAAGTAATTCCGCTATCCTTCCAATGTAATTCCGCTCTCATAACGCGAGAAAGATTCTTTTGTAGTAAAAAATAGATCTCTAAAATGTTATTATAAATAAAAGAGAAACCGCCATTGAAGCGACACTGTACAACCGAATTAACATTAGTATGTCCCAAAAAAACCTGGAAAAAATAACGAAACCTAAACCCAGACATTCAACCGTTTCAATTTGTTTATTAAAATATATTAAAAAATCCAGAAGTCAAATTATAAATCCATTTCAATGATGAGCTTTGGACAATGTAATATGAAAGTGGACATAATCGCGTGGACATTGTTTCATTGACATATTGATATGCTTGGTTTTTACCATTTTCTAACACATGTTTTAATGTGTCTTCCAATTGTTTTATCGAGTCGAACTCCGTTTTTAGAGTCTTTTAGTATTCTATTTAGATATCTCAGGTAAAAAGGCGTTCAAGGATAAAATTGGAGTTACGAGGGCAAAAACGCACGAAACCGTGAAGAAAGAGACAACATCGGTCGATACCGGTGGAACAGGTCGATGCCACCTCTACCCGAGAGGTTGGCATCGACCGATGCTGGTGAAGGTGTCGATAGAATCGGTGGATGCTACCCCTACCCGAGAGGTCAGCATCGACCGATGCCAAGGAAGTCGATCGATGGACCGGTCGATGCTACCCCTACCCGAGAGGTCAGCATCGACCGATGCCAAGGAGGACGATCGATGGGCCAGTCGTTGCTACCCCTACCCGAGAGGTCAGCATCGACCGATATTAAGCTGGTATCGACCGATACCAGCCGACGAGAAGAAGAAAGGAAACTTCTGTTTTCCTTATTTTGCCCTGGAAACTTCCTGTTTTGATCTAATTCGACCTAGACCTTTATATACTCTATTTTTAGCCTCTTAGAGGCAGCCACGTTTTGTTCTATTCAGACTTTTTGCTATTGAATCATTGTAAGCTTTGGAGAAGAATCTCTGCATCTATTGAGAAGAATTCTAAACCCTTTCTCTCTTTATTTATATTATGATTTCTTCATCTCCTTGCTTGTTCTTCGTTACTATGTCTGAGTAGTTCCATAGTTAGGTTAGGGCCTTCAAGGGGATCCATGAGTCATTGAGTTAGACACAGATAGGTACTTATCTTTTGTGGTTTTCGCTTATTGTTGTGTTTATTGCTTAGACTTGAGCTGACCGCTAGGTCTATGAACTAGGGCAATCTAAGAGTGCGGAAGTGTCTTAGGTTGCTAGAAAGAACATAAGTGAGCGAATTGTCCTTAGCCTGTGGAAGTTGATGTTAAGGCGATTCGTGAACATATTGAACCAGCTTGTTAATGCTGATCTAGAATTCTATGCCAACGGAAGTTAGGATTTTAGGGTGCTAGATTTAGTAACCATGAGCATGGAAGTGGATTGGTTAGATATTTATGTTTGAGTTTGAAACTTGCTTTTAATTATTCCTTGAATAGTTGTCTGATTTAAGATCGTTGGATTCCTGCGAATAAACCCTTGACCTAACGCCTTTCCTTTATTGAATTTACATCGTTTAAATTGCTTTTGTTACTTTTCTAAAACAAACCATATTTTTGTCTTAGCTTAATTTCATAATTGTGAGAATAGTAGTGTAACCTTGGTCTCTGTGGATTCGATCCTAAAGTATACTGCATTGACAACCGTTATGATTGCGGTAGTGTGAACTTTAGTTTAATTGACTGAGTGAAAACGCTTAAATCAATTTGGCGCCGTTGCCGGGGACCAATAGCGTTACCTTCAATTCTGAATTTGAAATTTAGTATAAGATTTACTAACGTAATCTACTTTGTTCTCTTGTTCAGGTAACTAGTAGAAAAACTGAATAGAATTACCAGAAGCAAGGGATCCGAAAGCCTTCGCGAGCTCAGCAACAAAGAGCTAGCAAGGCTAGAACGAAGAAACAGACAAGCAAGATCAACTCCCGTCATCATGGACGATCAGAATGACAACCAACAAAATGTCGCAGCCGCCGAGCTCCACAGGTTGCAACAACAAGTACAACAGATGCATCAGCAGCAACAACCTGCCATCGGGGACGTGGACACACTGCACACCTTATACTAGAACAGAGCTGCCATCCGCCCGCCAGCTCTTACGAGGCGAGACTACGAGATCAAACCTCAGATGATTGCATTGGTGAAGCAGCACATGTTCCATGGTTTGCCTGCGGAGCATCCAATGGATGACATCGAGAATTTTGAAGAGATTTTCAGCACTACCAAGTTGAACGGAGTCCCTGCTGATTTCCTGAAGTGCAAACTTTTCCCCTTCTCTCTGGCGGATAAGGCACTGAGGTGGCTCAAGTCGCTCCTTGCTGGATCATTGACTACTTGGGACGAATGCAGGGCTACTTTCTTGGATCACTTCTACACTAAGTCCAAGATGGCTTCGCTTTGGAACAAGATCGCGGCTTTCCAGCAGCATCCAGGGGAGTACTTTTGCGAAGTTTGGGAAAGGTTTAGAGAGTACCGCAGGGAGTGCCCTCATCATGGGTAATCAGATGAACATATTCTGAGAATCTTCTACGATGGAGTTGAGTGGGACTACAAGAACTCCCTTAATGCTGCAAGCAATGGAGATTTCATGACCAAGACTAAGGAAGAGGGTACTAATTGATAGAGAACCTCGCTGCAAGTTCTAGGAATCGAAGTCCCGAGTATGACAGGTCTAAACGTCCAAATGGTGTAGACTCGCAGAAGATAGACGAGCAGACTGTAAAGGTTAACCTGCTACTAAAAGGGAATCAGAGAGGTGTGCAGTCTTGCGAGGAGACGGGAGAAGCGATCTTTTGTCAAGGATCATCGGACGAAGAGATTGATGAGTTGCAAGAGGTGAACTAAGTTAGCGGACAAGGGTATGTGCAGAAAAGAGGTTTCAACCAGAATTATAGGAACAACTCGAACTTGTCCTACAGGAGCACCAACGTCGAGAACCCCCAAAATCAAGTCTACCCTCAGCAGGGTCAACAACCTCAAGGAAAAACCTTTGTCCAAAACGCTGGTGCCTCAGGTTTTTCTCAGAGTTTCCAAGGGCCTAACAGATTTCAAGGCGGATTCCAACAGAAACAGCCGTTCAACACATTTCAGCCAACGAAGCCCGCTCTGTTCCAAGTTACCGCCAGCCCCGCAGATAACTCCCAGGATGAGCTCAAGGCTCTCATGCAGCAACTCTTGCTCAACCAGCATCAATCCTCTATGGAGATTAATATTAAGGTCGACAACATGTACAACGACCTCAACAGCAAATACGAAGCCGTATGCACTCATGTGAAGAAGTTAGACACTCAAGTTGCCCAAACTACCGAAGCAATTAAGAGACCGCAAGGGGTTCTTCCAGGAAAGGTAGAGCAGAACCCAAGGAACGAATTCGTTAACTCCATCACACTCAGAAGCGGGAAAGCACTAGAACCTGTTGCATGAAAAGAGGATGATACTGATGCCGTAATCAATATAGAAGGAGATGACGAAGAAACCACCCCAAAAGAGATGGTACATACAGATGCAAGCACTGGAGAAGAATCGCTAGCCCCCTACGCATATCTACACTTTGAGGGTTCCGTACCCTACTCGTCAAAGGAAGTCGCGCAAGGTCCTAGAAGAAGCAAAGTGCAGGGAAATGTTGAAGGATCTCGTGGTGAAGCTTCCTCTGGTCGATGCGATCCAAATGATACCCTCGTTGAGGAAATATATGAAGAGCTTGGTGACGAGTAAAATGTCCACCGAAGAAGGTGTCATGATGGTTTCCAAGGATTGCAGTGCGGTCCTCCAAAACAAGATGCCAAGGAAGCTAGGCGATCCGGGGAAATTTGTTCTCTCAGTGCATATTGGGGCAATGACTTTTGTTTACTCTTTGTGTGATCTCGGCTCTAGTGTTAACTTGATGCCATATTCCATGGCTAAGCAACTCGGGTTCATAAAGTTCAAGCAAACCAAGATCTCCTTAGTATTTGTCGATCGTTCTGTGAGACTTCCTATTGGTGTTCTTGAGGATCTACATGTACGGATTGGAGACACCTTCGTTCCTGCGGATTTCGTTGTTCTAGAGCTTGATGAAGAACCGAGGGATCCACTCATATTGGGAAGACCTTTCTTGTGCACAGCAGGAGCCATAATAGATGTGAAAAACGGGCGAATAGATCTCCACCTGGGAGACATAGTGATGAAGTTTGAAATAGACAAGATGCTGAAGAAACCTATGTTAGACGGGTAGACATTCTCGATTGATGACTCACTTGAAGTAGACAACGAGGTCGTCAAGGAAATCTTGACAGACGACCCGTTGGAGACGGTTTTGACAAAGGCTGATAATGAACACGGGTTTATGAGTGATGATGCAACAAGGTACGCTAAGATGTTGGATTCAAGCCAGACAATAGAGATGATGGTTCAATACATCAGCCTGGATGGAGCCGCTGAGACGCCTCCAACGACAAGTCATCATGCGCCTCTTGCTAGCATGTGGAGCGAGTTGAAAGCCCCAAAAATCGAACTCAAACCACTTCCAATAGGGCTAAGGTACGCCTTTCTTGGTCCTAATTCTACTCATCATGTGATCATAAATGCTGAGTTGAACAATGTTGAGATAGCTTTGCTTCTATGTGAACTTAGAAAGTATCGTAAGGCTCTAGGCTACTCACTAGACGATCTCTCAGGGATATCACCGGATCTTTGCATGCATAGGATACATCTAGAGGACGAATCAATGACTTTGATAGAGCATCAGAGACGGTTAAACCCGAACCTCAAGGATGTTGTAAAGAAAGAGATAATGAAACTTCTAGAGGCGAGCATTATATATGCTATCTCTGATAGTACCTGGGTGAGCCCGGTCCATGTTGTGCCAAAGAAGGGTGGTGTAACAGTTGTTAATAATGAGAAAAATGAGTTGATCCCAACTAGAACTGTTACGGGGCATATGATGTGTATTGATTACCGGAAATTAAATGTTGCTACTCACAAGGATCATTTTCCTTTGCCTTTTATCGATCAAATGCTTGAAAGATTGGCTAACCACCCCTATTACTGTTTTCTAGACGGCTATTCTGGTTTCTTCCAGATTCCCATTCATCCGGACGACCAGGAAAAGACCACGTTCACGTGTCCTTATGGCACTTTTGCCTATCGCAGAATGCCGTTTGGTTTGTGTAACGCCCCTGCAACTTTCCAGCGATGCATGATGTCGATCTTTACCGATTTGATTGAGGACATAATGGAGGTTTTCATGGACGATTTTTCTGTCTACGGATCCTCGTTTTCTGTTTGTCTTTCTAATTTATGCAGGGTATTGCAACGCTGCGAGGAAAAGCATCTGGTGTTGAATTGGGAAAAATGTCATTTCATGGTCAGAAATGGGATTGTCTTGGGTCATCGGATTTCTGAGCAAGGAATCGAGGTGGATAAGGCAAAGATAGAAGTAATGAGTAGTCTACAACCTCCTGGGTCTGTCAAGGGGATTAGGAGTTTCCTAGGACATGCAGGGTTCTACGGAAGATTCATCAAGGATTTCTCCAAAATCGCAAGACCCTTAACCCGACTGCTTTGCAAGGAGGTAAAATTTGATTTTGACAGCGATTGTCTTGAAGCCTTTCGCACAATCAAGGGAGCACTCGTTAGCGCACCAATAGTCCAACCGCCAGATTAGAAGCTCCCTTTCGAAGTAATGACTGATGCCAGCGATTTCGCGGTAGGAGCTGTTTTGGGACAACGAAAGGACAAAAAGCTTCATGTTATCTACTACGCCAGCAGGACTCTGGATGACGCACAGTGCAAGTACGCCACAACCGAAACGGAACTTCTTGCCATAGTGTTTGCTTTTGAGAAGTTCTGGTCTTATCTCGTAGGGTCTAAGGTCATAGTACATACAGATCACGTGGCTCTGAGGTATCTACTTACCAAGAAGGATGCCAAACCTCGACTCTTGCGTTGGATCCTTTCGTTACAATAATTTGACCTTGAGATCAAGGACAAGAAGGGGATCGAAAATGGCGTTGCAGATCACCTATCGAGATTGCGTGTGGACGAAGAAGTCCCTTTAGACGATCGCCTACCTGAGGAGAACGTTTACGCGATTAGCATCGGGAGCAGTGACCACTACACGCCCCCATGCCGCACCGAGCTCCCTGAAATTCCTTGGTTCGGTGAGATAGCAAATTACTTGGCCGCGGAAAAAGAACCAATTGGCTTTGCGGAAAACAAGAAGAAGAGGTTTTTAAGAGACATTAGATGGTATTTTTGGGACGAGCCATACCTCTACAAGCAATGCTCGGATGGCGCCTTTCGAAGATGCGTTTCGGAGGAGGAGATTCCTGGTATCGTATTCCACTGTCACGACTCGAGCTATGCGGGACACTTTGCCACATTCAAGACGGTGTCCAAAGCTTTGCAAGCCAGGTTTTGGTGGCTGACTATGTTTCACGTCGCACATGTTTTCATCTCCAAGTGCTTGATTCCTCATCATCGTGATTGGTGTTTTCAGAGCTTGATTCCTCGTTCACATCCGACAAGACAACCCGTGTTAAAGTATGGTACCCATCTCTCTCATTTTTAATAAAAAGTAGAAAAGATGAAATGATTTTCTTTCGAGTAAAGGGCTAGGAAAATTTCCAACGATCCCATTATTTTACTTCGAAGGAGATGATCACACTAAGGTTGGAAGCGAGGTTAGGAAAATTTCCGAAGATACCACTATTCGCCTACGCCTTAGATTGAAAGGGTGGCACTAAAATGAACCGGGGATTAGGTGGCTAAAACCATCAATACTCGCGTTCCATCAGCCATTAGCCCTATGGAAAAGAAATGAGGAAAGAATAAGTCTGGGGGAGGGGAAAAGTACCAAAGGTTGTGTTGTTGTCTTGTCGCGATATCGAAAGGGAAAGAGTCTAGAAGGTTCTTGGCACTATGATCTTTGATGAGACCCAACGATGATAGTTTTGGGATTGTTCTGTGAGATTATGTGTTGAATCTGGGAGGCTGCAAACGCCTGCAGAGAAGTACATGGAGGTCCAATCAGGAGCTAGTCTAGTAATACGTGGATTAATAAGGTGACGGTCATTGCGGGATTTTAAAGGTAGTGTGAATCTCCGAGTTTTCAAACTTTTCTACTTGCTTGTCTTCTGTTTGCTTGAGGACAAGCAACAGACTAAGTCTGGGGGAATTGATATGCTTGGTTTTTATGGTTTTCTAACGCATGTTTTAATGTGTCTTCCAATTGTTTTATCGAGTCGAAGTCCGTTTTTAGAGTCTTTTTAGTCTTCTATTTAGATATCTTAGGTAAAGAGGCGTTCATGGATAAAATTGGAGTTACGAGGGAAAAAATGCACGAAACCGTGAAGAAAGAGGCAACATCGGTCGATACCGGTGGAACAGGTCGATGCCACCTCTACGCGAAAGGTTGGCATCGACCGATGCTGGTGAAGGTGTCGATTGAACCGGTCGATGCTACCCCTTCCCGAGAGGTCAGCATTGACCGATGCCAAGGAAGTTGATTGATGGACCGGTCGATGCTACCCCTAACCGAGAGGTTAGCATCGACCGATGCTGAAGAAGATCGGTCGATGCTACCCCTACCCGAGAGGTCAGCATCGACCGATGCCAAGGAGGACGATCGATGGGCCAGTCGATGCTACCCCTACCCGAGAGGTCATCATCGACCAATGCTAAGCTGGTATCGACCGATACCAGCCGACGAGAAGAAGAAAGGAAACTTCTGTTTTCCTTATTTTGCCTTGGGAACTTCTTGTTTTGACCTAACTCGACCTAGACCTATATATACTCTATTTTTAGCCTCTTGGAGGCAGCCACTTTTTTTTCTATTCAGACTTTTTGCTATTGAATCATTGTAAGCTTTGGAGAAGAATCTCTGCATCTATTGAGAAGAATTCTAAACCCTTTCTCTCTTTATTTATATTATGATTTCTTCATCTCCTTGCTTGTTCTTCGTTACTATGTCTGAGTAGTTCCATAGTTAGGTTAGGGCCTTCAAGGGGATCCATGAGTCATTGAATTAGACACAGATAGGAACTTATCTTTTGTGGGTTTTGCTTATTGTTGTGTTTATTGCTTAGACTTGAGCTGACCGCTAGGTCTATGAACTAGGGCAATCTTAGAGTGCGGAAGTGTCTTAGGTTGCTAGAAAGAACATAAGTGAGCGAATTGTCCTTAGCTTGCAGAAGTTGATGTTAAGGCGATTCGTGAACATATTGAACCAGCTCGTTAATGCTGATCTAGAATTCTATGCCAACGGAAGTTAGGATTTTAGGGTGCTAGATTTAGTAACCATGAGCACGGAAGTGGATTGGTTAGATATTTATGTTTGAGTTTGAAACTTGCTTTTAATTATTCCCTGAACAGTTGTCTGATTTAAGATCTCTAGATTCCTGAGAATAAACCCTTGACCTAACGTCTTTCCTTTATTGAATTTACATCGTTTAAATTGCTCTTGTTACTTTTCTAA
This sequence comes from Eutrema yunnanense, assembly GCA_002933935.1. Lineage (NCBI taxonomy): Eukaryota > Viridiplantae > Streptophyta > Magnoliopsida > Brassicales > Brassicaceae > Eutrema > Eutrema yunnanense. The sequence continues at coordinate 32,660 of PKML01073238.1, forward strand.
AACAAACCATATATATGTCTTAGCTTAATTTCATAATTGTGAGAATAGTAGTGTAACCTTGGTCTCTGTGGATTCGATCCTAAAGTACTGCATTGACAACCGTTATGATTGCGGTAGTGTGAACTTTAGTTTAATTGACTGAATGAAAACGCTTAAATCACATATCAATGTGGATAAACATTTTACACAAATATCAATTAAAATTGGTACACATAAACGTGTCCACCGTATTGATTATATGTGTTATTGTTCTCAAAATTTGCTCAAACAAGAATGGACAGTTTTTCATGGACAAATAATGAATCAATAGTATCGTGGACATGTTAGCATTTATCATGGATAAAACATGTGTGTTCATTTAGTATTGAACATTAGTATTAAACAAATGTTTAATGTAATATGGACATATGGACGTGAACATGATCGCATGGACAATGTTCCAATTCAAGCTCTATAAGAGTCTAATGAAATAGGAAATAACAAGATAAACTAAAATAGCTCATTTGAGCTTTATTATGTGCAAAGAAATAGAGAGAACAAAAGAAACTTTGGTTGTAACCAAGAACAAAGAGATTATGGATTAATGTTTCATAAATATGGAGAAGGAGAGTTGTCTCAAAACAACTCTCAAGGTTACATCTCTTGATCACTTAACATTTCTATTTATACTAATTCACTTTGCAAAGAAACTCTAACACACGTGAGCCTAACACATCATACTGGGCTTTCATTTAATACCCCCCTCCCCCGCAAACTTGACGTGGGTGGAACATCTATGCCAAGTTTGAAACATCTATACCATAAGGTGATTGGTTATGTTGGATGGTTCATGAAGTTAGAATGGAATAGGTTAGAATGGAATTGGTTATATTGACAGAAAGTTCTATAAGCAAAAGACGCTCTAGCACTTTGCCCACTTATGTCAATGGAACACTGTCCACGCGATCATGTCCACGTCCATATGTCCATATTACATTAAACATTTGTTTAATACTAATGTTTAATACTAAATGAACACACATGTTTTTTCCATGATAAATGCTAACATGTCCACGATACTAGATAACAATTTTAATTGATATTTGTGTAAAATATTTATCCACGTTGATATGTCAATGAAATACTGTCCACGCGATTATGTCCACGTTCATATTACATTGTCCACAACTCATCATTCAAATGGATTTCTAATTAGACTTCTGATTTTTTTATATATTTAAAAAAAAAAAATTTGTTTGACACCTAAAATATAGTAAAATGGATCTTAAAATAATGACAAAATATAATTATAAGTCATTTTAACCAAAACAATTGTTTTAGTTCATTCAAAATATAGAAAAATACAAAACAAAACAAATGGAGAAAAAAAATTATTTTCTCTCACATCTTTAATATTTCTTCCGTCCACGACATCCACCATTATTGTGTACACGCAAAGAGAAAAAGAAAGAGAGAATGAGTTTATTATGATAAGTGGGGGTAACTCTGTCTTTTCACATAAAAATAAGTGGGCAAAGTGTTAGAGTGTCAAAATGTATCATTTTTGTAAACTTCCCAAAAAAGTGTCATGGAATGTAATTGTCTATTTCTTTTTACTCTTCAGCTTCTCCTTTTTGAACTTATACCCTCTCAGCTTGAACCAACATAAATCCAAGAGCAGACAAGTAAAGTTGAAGGTCATAACTCCGTTTCTCGACGAGATTCTTCTTTAATTTTGTGGCCAGAGTGAGATTTGAGAGCATGGTTAAGATAACATTTGAAACAAAAAAAAAACAAAAATTCAATCAAAGATGCGAGAAGAACATGGTGCCCGAAACATATGTTGAGAACATTCTTCTTCATCTCATCGAGTTTCTGACAAACCGCGCAAAGCTTGCCGATCCAATCGGCGTCTCCGAAGGCATCATGTGGGATACCGCTGGTAAGGAAGCCATCATATTTTTCGAGGTCCTTCTCGTCGGAAAATTCACCGTCAATCAATCGGATCAAATCACAATGCTCGCCTTCATCGCTGAAAGTCGAGCCAAATACATTGAAGTAACCTTCATATGTATTCTTCACGAACTCCAAGTCCCACGTCACCAGATGCAGAGCAAACCTCTTATTCCACCATGTTCTTCTCGGAGATCAATCGATGCAAAAAAAGGAAAGGGAGAGAGAGAGAGAGAGAAAGAGAGAGAGAGAGAGAGAGAGAGAGAGAGAGAGAGAGAGAGAGAGAGAGAGAGAATAAATGAGTGAATTTTTAATTAAGAGGTTAAACGTAATTTTCTTCGATAAAACAATGTATAAAAAGTGGTACCTGATTTTGGAATTATTAGTTACCATATATTGGTGTTTCTCAATCATATATATGAAAGGAGACTAACTCTCTCCAGCCTTCTGTCACAACATCACTTGAGAAGAGGACATGTGTTCATATTTATTAAATTGACCAATAAATTAAAGAATTAAACATTAAAACACGAACTATGATCCATCTATGTATGAAAAAATGGAGTTTTTGGGCTTAGGACTCTCTCCCAAGACTAGAGTCTTTACTCTAGATCGGAAACGTGGAGCTTTCTTCCGAAAAGAAAGTTACCTTGCCAGTTATAATGTATGTATGGAAATTTTCCATTTTTCTCACACGAATATTGCTGAATTTTCGAAACTGTTGGAAAGTTTCTTGATTTCTTCGGAAGCACATGCTGTTTTGCTAGGGATTTTGAGCAAAGAACAACCGCATCCTAGCAGCCACAACACTGTGTCTTTCGTTAAGCAAATTCTTTGGCATCAAGAATTATTGTTCTTGTTTCTTATTGATGGGCTTCTGAATCACGCTATGAAATCTATGTCGCTAGAGGAAGATACTCCAATCGATATCACTGAGGACGAAGGGTATAGCTATGTTCAACGAAATGCAAGAAGTTTGATTGGCCGTCTCCTTATTCTAGAATGCCAGAACATGGCATGATGCATACGATGCCAAGAATATGGAAGGTGTATGATAGAGTAAGAGGCATCGCCCTCACGAAAGAGAGCTTTCAATTCATTTTTGACTCTGAGACATATATTCAAACGGTCATGAAAGATGGCTTGTGGACGTTTGATGATTGGGGAATGGTTTTGGACAGATGGGTGGAAAACCCACCGGCAAACTTTCTTCAAATTGCACCGGTCTGGATCAGTATCCATAAGATTCCAGTAAACTAATTAGCGTTGAAAACAATTGGTGCCATAGGTCACGCAAAGGAGATACTCTTTGATCCATAGAAGTTTATGTTTCAAGAAGGAGTCATATGTTTGGTAGTGATTGATGTCTCTTAGCCGGTGAGAGATACAAAATTAATAAATCTTCCCAAGGGTGAAGTAGCGGTGGTGGATATTGAATATCAGAAGATCCGGAAAAAATTCTTTCATTGCATGCGTTTGATTCACGAAGAACAACGATGTCCAATTTTTCAAGGTCAGATGGGGTCGATGCCGAGGAAACATCATTCGAACTTGGCGGAGAAGCTTATGCCATTTTTCGCTCTCTCAGTGCCCCCTGGGTTTGCTCCACTCCCAAACGTGGTAGCGCCAGAAGTTTTTGAACAAATGCCGCTTTATATGAACTGCCATGATCCATCAGAAAAGGCTATCCAAGAGTTTCGAATAAAGAAAAATTTGGAGGAATTATCTGCAGATCATGTCGCTCAACAATCATTCCTACGCCTCGAGCAGCCACCAATTTTATCGAAAGATCTGAATAAAGCTAAAGGGAAAAGTTTTGATTTCAGACAAAAAGAAGCAGAAAACCCAACAGTGGAGTCATCTCAAGATGGGGAGAACATAAATATCATCACTCCAACCTTAGTAGAACCCTTGATTGAACAAACCAATGAAGTCAGAGTCGTTCAAAATACTGGTATACTGAGCCCATATCAGACTGGAATAAATCTACATAATATGAATGATTCTCTTGAAATTTCAGCTCATGTAAACAGAGAAGGCTCTGAATTTTTCACCCCACCATCAGAGATTCATGAATCAAGAATGGAGGAAAACCAGCATAGTGAGGAGCATTGCGATGCACCTAAGATCAATGGCATCCTCTCAATTCAAGCGGACATGATGATGGGAATATTCAGAAGATGATTAGTACAGTTCATGTTTCTGAAAAACAGACAACTCCTAGGATAGTCACATCTAAATTCTGAGGCAGGCGGTTTCAGTATTGGTGTTGTGGAAAGCAATTCATCAGGTACAAGTAGTAAAAGCAGAAATCTGAAAAAGAAATCTGCTTCGTGATCAAGAAAGAAGAGGAATAATGCTGGTATTACGATTAAAAATGTTTGTGACAAAAGGGCCGAAGATGACTATGAGTTGGATCAGCCTTCTAAGCTTAAATCGTTAGAAAATTCAGAGGTAATTTTGAAGATGTCTAAACAATCTGATGGTTTGATTGTTCACCAGAAACCATCCAATTCTCAATGACGACAATCAGTTGGAACTGTCAAGGGTTGAGAAGCGACTTGAAAGTTCGACGCCTAAAGGAAATGTGTCGTGAGCATTTCCTGGATTTTCTGTTTCTCATAGAGACTATGAACTCTAATGATCACGTGATGAAATTTCAGATATCGTTGGGTTACGACCACTATCAGTTGGTAAATCCAGTGGGTCTCAGTGGTGGATTAGCGTTGTTTTGGAAGAATTCACATACGGTAGAGATTATGTCTTCTAATAACAGAATGATTGACACAATGATCAAGGAGGGGTCGAAGGAGTATTTTATCATATTTGTCTATGGTGACCCAGTTCGACATCGCATGAGAGTAGTATGGGACTTGATTGCTGCTATTGGACTCAATCGAGATGTTGTGTGGGTTTTAGTAGGAGATTTTAATAACACGGAGAAAATTGGAGGTCCGAGTCGGGCGGAATCTAGTTTCCTTTCATTCAGATCCTTGGTGCGTGATTGTAAGATCAAAGAAACCCCAAGTTCTGGTAATAAATTCTCTTGGGGGGGGGGGATGAGGGAGATCATAGACTCCAATGTTCTGAAAGAAATTGTTTGGATTCAATGTAGACTGGACAGAGCCTTCAGAAACGTTGAATGGTTTCGACTCTTCTCTCGCACGGATACTGAATATTTGAAGAGAAGGGGATCGGATCATAGATCTTTGTTAACAAGGCTTTCAAGACATGCAGGTGGGTAAAGAGGGAGATTCTGGTTTGACAAACGATGGTGTACAAGACCTGAGCTTACATAGGTCATTCGCAAAGGATGGAACAGACATCGAAGGGATAGAAGTCTATCAGATCGTATCTCAAACTGTCTTAAGGAGCTGGCACAATGGAAAACATCTGCGAATACGAACTCAAGGAAGGAATAGCAGAAATTACAGTGAGATATTGATGCTGAGAGTTCGAAAATCAGACCCGATTTCTCCAAATTGCAGTCGTTAAAACAAGACTTCGAACAAAAATCTAGAGAAGAGGAGATCTATTGGAAACTAAAGAGTAAAGAAGCATGGCTACAAGATGGAGATCAGAACATGATTCGTATGAAGAATCAGATCTCAGTTTTACTTGATGAGAATAGCCAAGAACATGATTCTGAGGAGGCGAAAGGGAAAATTGCAGAGGATTATTTTACCAAATTGTTCCAATCTTCGAATCCAAATAATGCTGAAGAGCTGCTTCAAGGTATGGAACCAAGGGTTATATCAAGGATGAACATTGAGCTGACAAAAACAGTGACAACTCAAGAGATTCGACAAGCTGTTAAAGCAATCAAAGGAGATAGCGCACCAGGTTTAGATGGAATGGCTGGAAGTTTTTTTCAAAATGATTGGGGAATAGTCGGACCTCAAGTTGTAATGGAAGTAAAACGTTTCTTTGAAACATGGTCTCTCCCTCATGAATGGAATTTTACGCAAATTTTTCTGTTTCCTAAAATTCCGAACCCAAATGCAATGACAAACCTTCGACCAATAAGCTTGTGCCCAGTCGCTTATAAGATAGTCTCTAAGATTATTTGTTCTTGACTGAAGAATGTTTTGCTGTCACTGGTCTCACAAACGCAAGGGGCGTTCGTTGCTGGTAGACTGATTTCGGATCATTTTCTTATAGCACACGAGATGATCCATGGTTTACGCTCAAATCGGAATTGTAAAGAGGACTTCATTGCAATAAAAATGGTTATGTCCAAAGCTTATGATCGCGTGGAATAGAATTTCTTAGAGGTGTTATTTCGTAAGCTGGGTTTTGATCAAATGTGGATTAGATGGGTCATGGAATGTGTACGGTCTGTCTTGTAAACAATTTTATTAAATGGTCAATCACACGGCTTCATCGAACCAAAGAGGGATTCAACAAGGTGACCCGTTGTCTCCTTTTCTTTTCATCTTGTGTGCGGAGGCTCTTGTTCATGTCATGAACCGAGCTGAGAAAGATGGGAAGATTACCTGAATGAGATTGAACAGAAGCTGCTCATCGATCCAACACCTTCTTTTTGCTGACGACAGTCTCTTCTTGTGTCGAGCCTCTCTAAAGGAATGTTCCGAGTTTCTACAATGATTGAAGTTGTGTGGGACAGCGTATGGACATGAAACCAATTTTCAGAAATCAGCAGTTACTTATGGAGCTGATATTGACCCATATTTGCGTATAGTTATAGGTGTGTTGCTTGGTATAGAAAAAGAAGGTAGCGACGAAAAATTCTTGGGGTTACCAGAGTGATTTAGTGGTTCGAAGCAAAAGTTACTGGCTTTCATCGAAGAACAGCTTAACAAAAGATTGAATGGATGGTTTGCTAAAACGTTTTCCCTCGGATGAAAGGAAGTCCTCCTTAAATCGATTGTTATGGTCTTACCGGTTTATGCCATGTCTTGTTTTCGGCAAACTAAATTACAACTTCAGAAGATCAATAGTGCCATGACAAGTTTTTGGTGGAATGTGAGTGAAAAGAAAAACAAAATTCATTGGATTTCATGGAAAGATATTTGCAAATCAAAAGCGAAAGGAGGATTGGGATTTCGTGATCTTGGTGAGTTTAATCAAGCTTTGCTAGCTACACAAGGCTGTAAAATCCTTAATGAACTGTCTTCCTTTCTCTCCCGGCTTTATAAAGGAAGATATTTTGCATCTAAAGAATTCTTGGGTAGTGGTAAAGGATATCGAGGTATTGTATTTGGCCAAGAGTTGATGAAACGTGGATTGATCAAAGCGATTGGAGGTGGTTCATCTACTAAGATATGGAGTAAAAAGTGGATTATGGATACTCATCCAAGGCGTCCAATGAACAGACAAAGAACTATAGATATTGAGCTGAATGTGGCGTCACTAATCTCTCCGGAAGGAAATTGGAGGCAAGAGATAATACAAGAACTATTTCCCCCAGCAGATGTCACTCGGATTTTATCTACTCCAATTGGTCGAGTAGCAGACCGTTTCATTTGGGGATATAATCATCACGGTTCTTATACGATGAAAAGTGGATACTGGTTTGTCTAGAATCACCCATTGATCCCATTTACCCCTTTATATGTAGTTGATCAGAGCATAGTGACTTTGAAACAAATTGTATGGAAGCATAAAACGGAGCCCGAAATTCGGTTGTATTGGTGGAGAGTGATCGCCGGAGCTCTGGTTGTAGCAAAAAGATTGGTTACTAGAGGTTTAAATGTTGATCCAGTGTGCAAACTCTGCCGACAAAGTAACGAGACTATTAACCATGTATTGCAGCTGAACAGGTTTTGGAAAATGCTCTTATCCCAGCCCCTGCAGGCGTATTTATAGAGGTGTTGGAGGAGAATATCGAGTTCTTGTTGGATTGTCTCGAGGATCAGAACGTCGGGATGTCATTAAACAAAAGGTACCTTGGGTCCTTTGGCACATTTCGAAGAATCGTAATCCGTTTGTTTTTGCTAGAAAACAGGAGTCTACTGCGGGTATTTCCCAGAAAATCACAGAGGATGCTCTCATCTGGCACGAGGTCAATAAATCAGCACCATTGATGGATAATAGAAACACGGTCTCCAAATTTTTAAGCACCAATTGGCATCTTCCTCCTTCAGGATTCACCAAATGTAATGTAAATGCATAGTGCAGAGGTGTTATTAATCATAGCGGAGGAGATTGGATGGTGCGAGGGAGCAATGGTGAGGCACTTTATCATGCTAGGGATGCCTTTACGAACTCACCAAATCGTATAATTGCAGAACTCCGATGTATTATCTAGGAGATGCAAAGTATTCGAGATTTGCACCTTATGGATGTTATCATGGCACTTGACTGCTCAACTGCTTTCAAGGCCATAACTAAGCCAGTTGAGTGGCTGAGATATCGAGTTCTCATAGATCAAATTGGAGACCTTCGTCAAAGCTTGGGTAATTGCAAAGAACGTCACATGGAATGGAAGATTTCAATCTTACCTTGTCTTAGGAGGACCAACTTGGCTTCATGATCTCTTAAGGAGAGACAGTGTAGGTAGCATCTAGATGTTCTTAATATTAGAACTTGATGCTCAGTTATCTTGCTTATTCATCTTTTGACTTTGTTGTATTAGACTTTGGCTATGCTCTGTTTTGAGCACTCTCAATGACAAATCCGGGTCGTTTAAAAACATTAAAACACAATCAATATGTTTGCCTCTTGATTTCCCTTCTCTTCTCTTTGATACATCCTCTTCTTCATCTTTATGAGAATCTCAAAGGACTTCCGTTCCACATTTATTTTTAATATTTTCTTTTATGTAGAATTCATACTAAAGATTAATGTAAGAAATAGGAAATGAAGTTTGAAATGTCTAAAATTATGTTGGGACCGAATTTGACAACATTGAAAGAGAAATCCATGGCTGATGATATGAGATTTCATATGAGCATTTGACCCTTCCGGTAAGTTATGCCACAAGTGATCTCAACGATATGCCAAAATCTCCAGGATGATGCACTTACAGGAAGTGGTAAGCTACAATACTATGAGGTGTGGTGTTAGTTTTGTCTAATTTTTAGTATGTGATCTTTGATAACACCGGTTTTTTACCATTTTAATGGATCGCTTTAATATCTATTGCAAGTGTTTTAACTTCATTTTCAATGGTTTTCAAGTGATTTCCATTTTTTAGTGTTTTGAAAGACATTTCAGGTAACTTGGGATCAAAAAATGCATTTCGGAACAAAAATATGTTTTTGGACAAACTAGGACCGTCAGAAGTCTCGCAATCAAATAAGACCTTCTCACCGTCTGATCATCACCAAATTTGGACACAACAAAGAAGACACAACTAGCTTTCAAATGCAATTAGTTTGGAGATGATATTCCAATGGTTGGATCATCAAATATACCCGAAGCAATGAAGGCAGATGAAACTGCCTCAAATAAAAGCCCACCGCGGCCAGAGGAGCTCCACCTGCGGCCAACCCCCAATCCACCGTGGCCATGAAAGTTCCATCCGCGGCCAAACACCATTTTGCCATGGCCAGAGAGCACGCACCCGGCACCCGCGGCCACTCCCTGTCTGACCAAAACAAGCTTGTTTCTTCACTCGAGATCAATTCCGTCTTTTCACATCAAACCCTAAACGTCTACAAAGAAGTGAAGACTATAAATACATGTTTTTAGGTCTCTTAGACATATCTCTTTCACGCTTTAAGGCAGAGACGAGTCCCTTGTAACTTTTACTCTTGTTCTTCGGTTTGGAGCAATGGATTCTCGATCGGTGTTCTTCGATAGAGAAGCTTTTCTTCATCCCTTTTTCTTTTCAATTATTGATTATGTTTATTTCAGCTATGGATGAGTAGTTCTCTTGTTGGGTATAAGGTTTCAAAGGGGCTCTCATGGTTCGATTATTCATTAGGTTTTTAGACTAGGATACCGATTAGGGTTCTTCGTTCTATCCATTTTATTAATGCATTTTTGCTTGATTGATCACCTTGCAATTATACTTAGGTATTTTTAGAGTTACGAAAGTACTGGATCCATATGTTTGACCTAGGGTAGACGAGAAAGACCATTACAAGATACGAAAACATACTTGTAGAGGGATTGTGAGCGTTAACGACCTTTGCTTTTATCATCATAACTTTCTGCGCGGACGGAGATTAAAGCAACTGGGTGAGTATATAAGTTATCGGTGTGTAGGATGTACGAAAGTAGGCCACACACAGTATCCGTGTTCCAATTTCAAGAATCCATAGACGACAAAATGTCGCTTTAGAAATCCTAGCAAATTCTTTGTAAAAAATCGGCCATGAACCCTAGAGAATACCCGATTCCTCAACACTTCGTTTAATTGTTTACAACCTTGTTTTAATTATTTTCTTTGCTTACTTGCTGTTTTATTTAATTGCTTATTTTAGTTTAATTTTCTAGCTACAATCGTGACAAACAAACCCCATAAATATCGAATAGGTCTTGCTAGACACATCTTAGAAATCAATAGAAATCGACAACGTTCACCCCCGTGGATTCGATCCTTAAATACTATTGTGTTTGTTGTGTACTTTCAGCCTAGCTAGAAGGGTAAAACTTTTTGGGAACAAAACCGACACATCAAGTTTTTGGCGCCGTTGCCACCGGGGATTTTATATTGCTTATTTGATTTCATATTCTAATTTCTAGTCTAGATGACTTTGATTTTCAAGTTTTTTGTTGCTCTTCTAAAATTCTTCTTTATCTCTGTCTTTTATTCTTAGGTTCATGAACACTAGGAGAACTCCTAGAGAAAATGTACCGTAACTAGACGATATCGACAGACACGAGAGAGAACTCTGAATACTCAAAAGAACGCTAAGGATGGCCAAAAACGACCGTCCGGAAGATCAACTAAACCGTGATCTCCTTGATCACCAGGATTATCGTGATGTTTCGGATCACGAAGATGACCGAGAGGATGTCCATGGTGCTAATGACCAGCCACAACTCAACCCCAAAGAAAACCAAAACCAAAATGCTGAAAATCCGAGATGACATCTTCTTGTCGATCGTGATGCATCGAGGAACGATGCTCAAGTCAACCCACTGATTCCTCCTAATGGCGAGAACGCCAACTGTCATGTCTTACCCTCTAATCCTCCGAGGAGACAAGCATGTAACTGCACCATTGCTGATTTTGATGCACCATATCAACACTTCCAAAACCGAGCTGCCCTACAACTTCCTCTACCTCATAGAAACGATTTTGAGATCAAACCTCAAATCATTGCTTTGATAAAGCAAAACCAATTTCATGAAGTTACAACCGAGCACCCGATGGAGCACATCGAGTTGTTCGAAGAAATTTTGATATATCATGGTTTTTACCTCTTTTAGGCCATGATATAAGTCCGTTTTATAGAGTCTTTCTGCTATTTCGTAGTGTTTTAGAGTCTTTTACAGGTCTTAGCACATTTGGAGCATAATTGGAGATATTGGAGCTTTCTGGAGCATTTTGGAGCAAACCTGAAGTTTGTGTTGTTGAGTACCCGATTTCATGTCAAGCATCGATCGATACCCCCTGGTATCGATCGACACCCATCGGAGCAGATAACAAGCCGCGACTTTAATGAAGAGTTGAAGAATTGCAACTTGGTCCAGAAGTCTTTAATATTTACAAGAAGCCCCAAAACGTGATTTAGGTTATTTATAGGGATTTTACAGCCACTTTGTAGGCTATGCTTTATTTTCCTAATGCTTTAATTTACTTTGGTTTTTGAGAGAGATTTTGAGGGAGACAAGTTTGAAACTCTGTTGATCCGAGAGAAGATTTCAAACCCTTGTTTTACTCTTTCTGATTATTTATTTGATGATTTATTCAGTTATGTTGATAGTTTCATTCTTCATGTCTGAGTAGATCCACTTTAGGTTCAGGGTTCTCATAAGGGTTTTCTCTGAATGCTAGGTTGATTAGTTTATAGGATTCACCATCTGAATTAGTTATTCGCTTAGGTTGTGTTCAAAGCTAATTCTAGGTTGACGAATCTGGAACTTAGATCTTAGGATAATTGATTAGGCACGACAGTGCGATTAATTACCTGATAGAACCTAGGTGAGCAAATTGATTATTCGCAAAGAGATTTGGTTTAATTGATTTGTCAACATATCAAACTTGGTATTAAATCTGATTTAGACCTTAGGATTCGCAAAGAGATTTGGAATTCCTAGGATTTAGATTTAGATAATTCTCGCAACGACAGTTGGTTAATTATACCTTAGTGATTTGAGTACAAGAACCGCGCTAAATCTGAATCATGTTAGTTAGTTTATCTGCATTCATTGATTTCCTGAGAAAAACCCTGGGCCTATATTCTCTCTATTGAATTTACAACTCATTACTATTTATTGCATTTATTTCATCCTATTTGCTTAGCTTGATTTGACACTATACAATCTATTGTGTGATCTATGTGAGTCCTTGTGTTCGACCCCTAACTATATTACAACTACTGCTTTAGTACTGTTAGGGTATTAATTTGAGCATATCAAATTTGGCGCCGTTGCCGGGGATCGAACCCGGGTCACCCGCGTGACAGGCGGAAATACCCTGAGCCTATATTTCTTCCATCGAATTACAACTCGTTTACTGCTTATTGTCTTTTGTTTCATCTTATTTACTTAGCTTGATTTGACACTATACAATCTATTGTGTGATTTCTGTGAGTCCTTGTGTTCGACCCCTACACTTACTACAACTACTGCTTTAGTACTTTTAGGGTATTAATTTGAGCATATCAAATTTGGCGCCATTGCCGGGGACTCAATTTCGCCATTAAATTTTAGTTGTCGAGTTTCGACTAAGCCCGTCAGTATCGATCGATACCAAGCTGTGTGTCGATCGATACTCGATGTTCCAGCAAGGTAACTTCTTGTTTTTCCCAATTTTATTCTGTTCTTTTGTTTTCTTTCACTGACTCTAGGCTAGATAACACTGGGGACAGTGTTGTTCAAGTCTGGGGGAGGTGTCTGCTGACATTGTGTTTGTTTTTCTTAGAGTCAGTT
>PKML01073238.1:56028-74666 GCA_002933935.1 Eutrema yunnanense
GGCCCTCCGAACCAGATACGGCCACTTTTGAATTCGTGGTCATGCCGTTTGGCTTAACAAATGCACCTGCGGCATTTATGAAAATGATGAACGGGATATTCCGTGATTGTTTGGATGAGTATGTAATCATCTTCATAGATGATATACTTGTCCACTCAAAAGACCGGGAATCACATCAGGATCATTTACGGGCAGTGTTGCGACCAGAAAAGGAACCAACTTAGCTCGTATGAGACTAAGATTAAGGAAATTATGATCAAGTCCAGGAAGGACAAAGATCGGGAAAAGGATCTAGCCAGGAATTGGTTAAGATCGGGAGAACATGATCAAGTCCGGGAAGGACGAAGATCAGGTAAGATCTAGTCGAGAGTGACAAAGATCGAAAAGATAGATCGAGTCCAAAGATAGACTAGAATCAGGGAATGCGATAAAGTCTTGGTGGACCAAAGTCAAGGGAAACAAGATTCTATCCACCACTGAATTCGAGGACGAATTCCGTTTAAGTGGGGGAGACTTGTAACGTCCGCGTTCCGCGAACTCTACCCACCACCGAATTCGAGGACGAATTCCATTTAAGTGGGGGAGACTTGTAACGTCCCCGTCCCGCGGAGTTACACTGGGCCGATTTGTTTTGGGTTAAGGAATGCCCGGAAGGATCGGAGAAGGCTTAGTCAAGGCCGAGAAACGGACCAAATGACTTAGCCGGGCAAAATGGAAGGAAATAGTCGAGCTAAACTAGCTGGACGAGCTGAAGTAGCTGAGCTACTAGCTGAACCAGCTGGACAAGCTGGCTGGCAGCTCAACCTAGCTCGGTAAGCTGGTCGAGTACTGACCCAGCTGGGCGGACTGACAGCTAGGTAAAAAGCTAGGTGTGAGTGAGGTAGTGTTGGGTCAAGCTGGTCGAGTGGTAACTCAGGTGGTCGACTGCGAAGCTAGCTAGCCATGGGCAGTTGGTGAGTTGATCGGCTAGGAAGGTGACCACATGCACCGCGTGTGCGAGGGCGGTTATTTAGCCGAAGGGTCGTGTACCTGTTTGGCCAAACAACGCATCCGTTTGGCCAAACAACACACCCGTTTGGCCAAACAACGCATCCGTTCGACCAGAAGGTGTGACCCTTGGTAGAAGACACCATTCCAGATCCTATATAAGGAGGATGGGTGATAGAGGGAAGGGGACACCACATACCATGAAATCCACACACAATAAAAAGGGGATATTGCCGAGAGACTAAGGCAATATCTAGAAGAGAGATATTTAGTCGAGAGTCCAAGGCAATATCGAAAGAAGAGTTAGCCGAGAGAGAGAAAGGCTAGTTTGATCGTGAAGATCGAACCAAGGGGAGTCAGAACGTGGGAATAAGGATCACAACAGACAAGTGCCTCAATCTAAACGCGTGGCTAAGGTGAGTGCATTACCGGCGGCATAGTACGGATCTAGACTATCGGTTTGCCGGGAAAGTCCTATGATCGTTCTATATGCGCGCATGGTCTATTTTAATCGCACTACTTGGTTTAATATTCATAATTGCTTATCGGCCATTAGATAATCCTGGCCGGATATTCGTGATAACCTTACACGGGCGTGGCTAGGTTAGCCGGATGGAAAGTGATTACGGGTAAGGCGAGTGGCTTGGGGATCGGCCAGAATCCGCCAAGACTCGGCTATACGTGAGCAACTAATCCGATCCGGCTAAGGTAAGCAAAACACGCCCAAGGGAGAAACTCTCGATAAGAAAGAGAGCAACTCGCCTAAGAGACGCACCATCGGAAAAGCGGAAAGGTGCGAAGTGAAAAGGTGCGAAGTGAAAAGGTGCGAAGTGAATATGTGCGAAGTGAAGAGGTGCGATCAACGGATTACGGATCCGGATATGATCCACGGAAAAAGGGGAGAACTCGGCGGCCCAGCCGAGGGAAGAGACTGGTCGCGGCAAAGGGTGCATAAGCCAGGAATGGGTATGCGCGGATTGTCGAGCCAGATTAAAGGGTTCTCTAACGGTTACTTAGCCATGTGGGGATGGTTGGTTGAATGACTAAGTACCGAAGGGGAGAGCCCATTATCGATTCGGGTAAACGGATCGGATGGGATCCGACAAGGGATGCGGTCAAGGTGGACAAGTGGACTGATCGGATCAACCAAACGCGGACTAAGGATCAGCCAAGTCGCGGATATGGGAACGGGTAAGTATACTTCCTTGGAACGAACGGATAGTAACTTGCCTAGGTTAAAACGGATTAGTCTAAGTAATTAGAGAAAATGGAATGCATAAGCTAACGAGCGCTTGGACCAAGTCTATGACTATTCTATAAGCCGAACGGGGGTTTATGGGAACTTTCCGAAGGCAAGCCGAAGGAAAGTTTATGGGAACTTTCCAAAGGCAAGGTTAATCTACAAGCCGAGGAGGAAGTGTATGGGCGCTTTCCGTAAGGCAAATATAATCGGACCGGTCAAGTACTCGATAGAAATGGAATCAAGGGAAAGAAAAGAAAGGTTTAGATAGAATGAATTCCGCTGCGTATTAATAAGAGGGTGAAACCGATCTAGGCTTAAAACGGCTAAGGATAGCCTTAAGATAGATTTGTAAGAAAACCTCCGAAGGAGATATTTGGTTTAGAAATGGATAAAAACCAGGAGGTTCGGCCAGGTAACAGCCCGAACTGGGAACGCGTCGTCCGCGACCTAGGAAGGCCGGGACGGGGTGTTTCAAGAACCTTAGGTGAGCAAATTGATTATTCGTAAAGAGATTTGGTTTAATCGATTTGTGAACATATCAAACCTGCTATTAAAGCTGATTTAGACTTTAGGATTCGCAAAGAGATTTGGAATTCCTAGGATTTAGATTTAGATAATTCTCGCAACGACAGTTGGTTAATTATACCTTAGTGATTTGAGTTCAAGAACAGTGCGTAATCTGAATCATGCTAGTTAGTTTATCTGCATTCATTGATTTCCTGAGAAATACCCTGAGCCTATATTTCTTCCATCGAATTACAACTCGTTTACTGCTTATTGTCTTTTGTTTCATCTTATTTACTTAGCTTGATTTGACACTATACAATCTATTGTGTGATTTCTGTGAGTCCTTGTGTTCGACCCCTACACTTACTACAACTACTGCTTTAGTACTTTTAGGGTATTAATTTGAGCATATCAAATTTGCAGCACGACGAGAACAAAACGAGTTCTTGCCGATTATGTGAAGTGCAAGCTTTTTCCTTTTTCTTTAGCCGATAAAGTTCAATGTTGGTTGAAATCTTTGCCCGCAAGATCTATCACAAATTGGGAAGAGTGCAAATCCGCCTTCCTAAGCCATTTCTACACCAAGTCGAGGTCAAATTCGTTGAGAAACAAAATCCAAAATTTTCATCAACAAACGGTGGAATCTTTCCATGAATTGTGGGAACGTTTCAAAGACTACGAAAGATATTGCACTCATCATGGTTTCTCCGGTCCAAATTTGCTCAACACTTTCTACCGAGGATTATTACTGAAATATCAACTTTCTCTCGACACGGCTAGCAATGGAGACGTTTTGAAGAAGACCATAAACCAAGGAAGAGCTCTCATCGAAAATCTTGCTATGTCTAATAGCAACAATTGTCCCGACTACGATAGATTGACTAGATCTAATGTATCGGAATCTAAGGAGATATCCTAGCTAAAGAACATGATGAACCAACTTTTCAAGAACCAAAATCACCAAGTGCATGCTTGTGAAGCTACCAATGGAGGCGAGGATAATTCTTACTACGAACCCGACAACAACGGTAAGTACTTTCAAGAAGAAGAAGTTAAGTTTGTCGGAGCGCAAGGATCTTACCAATACTGCTTCAAGAATGGATTCAACAACAAATTCCGCAATGCCAACTTCAACAATATCTTGTCTCGTAATGCTAACGTAGAGAACTCTCAAGACCAGCCCTACCGTCAACAATCCAAGCCATTCCAAAACCGGTTCCAAAATGGGAACTATGACGGAAATGGGAACTTCGAACCAAAATAGCCTTTCAATGCTCAAGCCGCGCCTTACAAAAACTCGAATACGCAGCAACAAGGTATGTCTAACACTTAACTTTCTGCCCAAAGAGCGTAGCTCGAGCAATCGATTCAACTACTCGCTCAAAGCAACGAGAAGGCGGCCAAAGATTTTAACGTCAAGGTCGATTGTATGTATAATGACTTGAATGGGAAATTTGAATCTCTTTCGACCCATGCCTCTCAAGTAGGATATGCAAGTCTCTCAAACCGCGGACTCCACTAAGAGACCGAACGGAGCTTTACCCGGAAAAGTAGAAGATAATCCGAAGAGATTTTGCAGCGTGATTTCCACCAAGCCCGAAAAGGTAGTCAACGATAAGATGAAGCATGGAGAAGCTTCAAAATTCGTCACACTCTATGGACGAGTTGATACCGAATCCAAGACGATCCGAGAACCACCATTTGAGGTACCAAAATAAGTTTCGTTTCAAAGGATAAGAAAAGCTGATGATCCGGGATGATTTTATTTCTCTTACTCGATTTCCGGTATAAATTTTGTAGATTATCTATGTGATTCGGGAGCCAATGTCAACATTATGTCAAAGACATTTGCCGAGAAGCTTGGTATTAAAACTCTCACACCATCCACCGTGAGTGTAATCTTTGGAGAATCATCCCAAAAGAAGCCCGAAGGAGTGATCTACGATCTTCAACTACTCATTCAGAACAAGATTGTTCCCGCTGATTTTCAAGTACTCGAAATGGATCGAGAAAAGAATAGACCATTGATTTTTGGTCGGCAGTTCTTAGCAACCGTTGGCGCCATCCTCGATCACGCCAATCATTATGTTGTTTTCTTGAATGTGGATCGAAAGAAGTTCTATCCAACATTCTCAGACGGAATTCCAATCCCGAGGGACAAGCACCAGAAGAAAAAGTCGATTCTCCTTAAAAGAAGAGAGAAAGATGAGTCGACTAAGACAAGGCCTCCAAAGGTAAGTCAACCATTCGTTTCTAAACCATTTGTAAAAATCAGGATCACAATTCCACCCGACTTAAGAGACTCCAAAGAAGAGCGAGTGGAATGGATGATCGAAAAAACGAAACAAGCTCTCAAAAACGCAAAGGTTCCAAGAAAACGCGGAGAAACGAAGGGGATACAAAAAATAGGCGAATCAAATTTCAAATTCGATGAAACCCAAAGAACGTTTGTTCCCGAGACATCTCCTATTCACGCATAATCCTACCAAAAAGTTGAGCTAATGACTTTAACCAAAAGTGCTTGATGGGAGGCAACCCATTTGATACAATTTTCTTTCTTTTATTTTATCGTTCTTTTTCTATTAACGTCTTTCCTTTTAGTATTTCAGGCTCTGCATAAAAATCAAAAAACCCAAAAACATTCCAAAAACCATAAAACAAAAAAAATGAGGAAGGCACCCGAAACGGATCGCGAAACGCCCAAGGAGCGAAGGAGAAAATGACCCGAGGAGAAAGCCATTCGGCCGCGGTCGGAGAAGTTTGACCCGTGGCGAATGGGGGATCATCCGCGGACGGAGGAAGCCAACCGGTGGCGAAAGAGGGTTTGGTCGCGGTCGCGTGTGCTCGACCCACGGCCTGGCTATTCCGAACCAAAACCCATCCCGGCGATTCCCAAATTGTTTCCAATCCTTAACTGTGCAATCTCGAAAGTATTCCCGGCCTGAAAATAAACCAAAACCGGTTTAATTTTTGTGTCCCACTAAGGTAAGTTCTAAATTTTTTTTGAAAAACATAAAACTTCTTTTTGTATAAAAATAACTTTTTAAAGACCAAAAAGAGTAATTCTAGATTTAAACTCTCTTTCTTTTTCTCTTCCAAGAGATTGGAGATTTTGAGCAAAAACAACTTTTTCAATTCTTAAGCTTTTACATAAATTATTTGGTCATATCTCACTCTTTTTCAGAGGAGACTTCAATTCCACACTTACCTCACCTTCTTCAACAAAGTATGAACCTAATCCTCTACATTTTCATATGAGTTAAACCTTATGGTTTTTCTTAATTTAAATAGATCTATGTCTATGATAGCTAAAAATTGTTAGAGAACTTGAAATTGAACTTCTAGAATGTCTAGATTTCAATGTTAGCACTTAATTATTATGAATTTGAGATTTTTGGAATTTGAAATTTTTGACCTTAATTAAAAACGAAATTGGAGAGTAATTTTGATTAATTTGGCCAAGTCTTGTTATATTGGTAATTAATATACGGTAATCTACTGAAATTGCATAAAGATGAGCTTAAGATTTATTTTTAGAATTTTTATGTAAGAACATCACAAATCCAAAATTAATAATTATCACCACGATTTGCTAGATTTATGTTTGATATTGCTCGTTAGTAGATTGAATATGTCTCTTGATACTCAATTTATTATCCTCGCGTGTTGAAATTTTCAATCATAACCATATTCATATTTTTGCCGAGATTTGTTTTTATTTTGTAGGAACAATGGATCATGTGAGATCTCGCATAACACGCTCTAACAGAAACAGATACATAGGAGAATCATCCCGGAGATCATCTCTAGGCGTCCCGAGGAGAGCCTAGGCCGATCGGATACAACAAGTGTGGAGGATGACACTAGGCCTGTCAAGCGGGTCAAACCCGCCCCGCGCGGGTTACAAAAAATTTCAACCCGCCCGGCCAAACTCATTAACACAAATTACTCGACCCGCACCCGCTCGCTTGAATTCGCCGGGAACCCGCAAATATTTAAATAATAATAATAAAAAACTTATAATGTTTTTAGTAAAATAAATATATTTAATAAAATAAATTTCATATGAAAAAACATAAAATCACAATTTTATGAAAAAAATAAACAAAATAATTAATTAATTTATATATATTACAAATATTTTCAACATTTTAATAGTATTTAGTAAATAAATATTATTTATTAGTTTTTTTTTAAAACATTGCGGGTGACCCGCGGGAAAATTTTTTTGACCTGCACCCGCCCCCACATTTTAAAACACCTGCCCCGCTTTGTTGCAATTTAAAATTTCTCGACCAGCACCCGACCCGCGACCGGTTAAACGGGGCGGGACCCGCGGGTAATGACTCAAATTGATAGCCCTAGATGACACTAACCTCGCCGAGTTCGTGATGAGTCAAAGGCGACTGCGAACTCAAACTTGCGCTACACTCCCTCCACGTGATCCGACACCTTCTCCTCCACGTGAACCAACGCCACCTCCGTAACCGAGACCAAGAGTACGATATATCCGTAAAACTATGGACCCGAATATCGATAACCTTGAGAAGCTCAGAAGAATGGAGATCAAATCCACACCTCGTATAGATTACTCGATTCTCGAAGCGCTCGGGATTAGATAAGACGTGATTTGGTAACTCGACATGCTTAATCTATGACCTTTTATGGAGCTCAATCTCCCCACCTACGATGATCTCACCAAGGAATTATTAGCAACCGTCACCATGTGCTACAAGAGACGCTCTAATCCAAGAGAGAATGACAGTACACTTACTTTTACCGTACGTGGATACTCTTATGTGCTAACCGTTTTGGAACTTTGTGAAGCTTCAATATCTCGATGAGATTTACCCCGAGAAAAACCCCGATAGAGATTTATGGCGCACAATGGGACAAGGCGTCTACGACAACGGAAGATCTAAAGCTTCTTTACTCACGCATCCCGCTGTCCGCTTCGTACACAAGCTCTTAGCACACACCATCTTTTCAAGAGCAAATGTGGCTAGCGTTCGCAAAGGCGAGTTCGTTACTCTTCAACTTCCATTCACCGCCGACCCACGCTATGCTTGCTTTGCTTGTATCATTGTGAAGAATTTGGTAAAAGTGAAACACGAAGTGCCCGCCACAAAACTCGAAGACTCTACTACTGCTTTTGGAAGCATCATCACGGCAATTCTACGAGCCGTTCACTTTTAATTCTCTACCGAGACTCCAATTCAAGGGACTTGGTTCGATCGCATGCATATTTGGCTACAAATTCTGCCCAAACATTGGTTAGTCATACTTTATTTTCTTACATTCTAATTATGTCCCTAGACTCCGAGATGGAGCAGCACCTAGATGGATACCGGAGACGATGGACTATGTACTTGATGTCCCGCGTCTACCGTACACTATCAGACAATTCTTAGTGGCCAAGGCCAACCGAAACGCAGCTGCATAGCGTTCTCGACTACTACTACTTCCACAGGTCCGTGCACCATCCGCTATCACGAGCTCATCACACGTACACGGACCAGAATACACAGCCATGGAGAAGAAGATATCACAACAAGAAAGGCGATACATGTGTGTAATACGCTTTCTCTAAGAGCATCACCAGTTTGATGGTAACATGTCCGACTCAGGGACAGATGACTCAGACGACGCCTAGCCATGCACATCACCACCACGGTTTAATCGATATTCTTCCCTTTATCTTTTTATTTTTTTATTTTTTTTCAAACTCCTTTATTTATTTGCTATTTTATTTTTATGTCTTCGCCATCCTTTCACCAAGTTTTTTAAACTGGAGATAGTGTGATTTAAGTATAGGGGAAGATGTTTATCCGTTACTAATTTATTTTTTATTTTTTTTGAATTTATCTACTTGTTTTTCGGTTTAATTTTAAACTATTCGTGTAATCTTTTTCTATTTTTATTAAGTATTTTTCAGGAACATTGAAACAAAATCTATGATGATTTCGACATGTGTGCTTCTACGCTATCTCCTCGTGCCAGCTCTTTTGTGGTTTGGTACTAGACTAGGCGGTAGCTAGAGTGCTTGCAATGTGACATCCCTAGAGGATTTTGACCCATAGAGATTCTTTCTCACATGATATACTAGCTCACTCTATTTGAACTTAATCTAAATTTAATTTTCTTATCAAATGTTGTAGGCGAGACAACGAATCATACATCTAGGACATCTTTTCCTTTTTACCATCCTTTGTTGTCCTAGATGGCCAGTTCATCTTTAGCTGATACCCTACCCCGAACCTTAACCATTTCATTTTCGAACATCATGCATTCTTCTCTTGTTGTCTTATGTGCAAAAACGCCAGAGAGGGAGGAACGACACAGTTTTTAGTCACTCGAGAAGACGGAAGACTAGATGGATTCGGTTATGGAGGTATCAACAAATCAAGCTTAAAAGTTGCCTTGGAAATCTTTTATCACTGGTAATTTTCGTCCTCCCTAAGACTCCCGTTTAAAGGAGTTTCCCCTTTCAAAAAAAAAAAATCGAAAACAAAGAAAACAAAAGCCTAAGAGTCTTAGGGTAGTCGATATTTTTATACCAAGGCAACCATGTTTCGTATGTCATGAGTAAGAATCCATTCGAATCATTTTCTGGAGAAAAATCTAAGTCTAGGGGAGTGGCAAAAAAGTTCTGACAAAAGGTAGAAAAGTCCCAGAGAATAAAGAATTCGTAACTACACTTATACGAGTAGGAAGTGACTGGAAACTGTGGATATCAACAGCTACACCCTCTCTTGTTGTTTTGCATAAAATCTAGCATCCTCCGGCGGAAATACGGTAACCCAAAACACTTTTAACCTCACCTCTAAAAAGTCCTTAATGCCTAGCCTCGATTGTCTTGGTTAGTAGTTTTGATGCGAATCACACAACTTTTAATGAATGTTAAGAGCTAGTTGACTGAAAGTTAGAGTTTAAGTGGTTAGATTTTCGAATGACGGATACCGTGGATTAGCGTTACAGTGCTTTAGTGAGAATTTTCTAGACCAAGTCCGATTGATGCATCACGTTGGTTATGGTTTAGAAGGACGGTCACTGAGAATTTTGTTAGTTCCTACGTTTTCAAAAACTTCTTTTCGAGTTTAGATTTCTGTTTTGTTTGAGTACAAACAAAGATCTAAGCCTGGGGGAGTTGATAACACCGGTTTTTGACCATTTTTATGGATCGGTTTAATATCTTTTGCAGGTGTTTTAACTCCGTTTTCAATGGTTTCCAAGTGATTTTTATGTTTTAGTGTTTTGAAAGACATTTCAGGTAACTTAGGATAAAAGAGTGCATTTCGGAACAAAAGTACGTTTTTGGATAACTCGAACCGTCAGAAGTCTTGCAATCAAATGAGACCTTCTCACCGTCTGATCATCACCAAATTTGGATACAACAAAGACGACACAACCAGCTTTCAAATTCATTTGCTATGGAGACATTCCAATGGTTGGATCATCAAATATACTCGAAGCACTGAAGGCAGATGAAACTGCCTCGAAGAAGAGCCCACCGTGGCCAGAGGAGCTCCACCCGCGACCAACCACCAATCCGCCACGGCCAGAAAAGTTCCACCCGCGATCAAACACCATTTCGCCATGGCCAGAGAGCACGCACCCGCGACCACTCCCTGTCCGACCAAAATAAGCTCGTTTCTTTACCCAAGGCCAATTCCGTCTTTTCACATCAAACCCTAAACGTCTACAAAGAAGTGAAGACTATAAATACATGTTTTTAGATCTCTTAGACATATCTCTTTTACGCTTTAAGGCAGAGAAGAATCCCTTGCAAATTTTACTCTTGTTCTTTGGATTCTCGATCGGTATTCTTCGATAGAGAAGCCTTTTTTCATCCCTTTTTCTTACTATTTTCTTTTTAATTATTGATTATGTTTATCTCAACTATGGTTGAGTAGTTCTCTTGTTGGGTATAAGGTTTCGAAGGGGCTCTCATGGTTCGATTATTCATTAGGTTTTTAGACTAGGATACCAATTAGGGTTCTTCGTTCTATCCTTTTTATTAATGCGTTTTTTCTTTAGATCACCTTAAAATTTAACTTAGGTATTTTTAGAGCTACGAAAGTACGGGATCCATATGCTTGACCTAGGGTAAACCAGCAAGACCGTTACAAGATACGAAAGCATACTTGTAGAGGGATTGTGAGCATAAACGACTTTTGCTTATCATCATAACTTTCTGCGCGGCCAGAGACGAAAGCTACAGGTCGAGTATATAAGTTATCGGTATGTAAGATGTACGAAACTAGGTTACAAACAGCGTCCGTGTTCCGAGTTCAAGAATCCATAGACGATAAAAAGTCGCTTTAGAAATCCTAACAAATTCTTTGTAAAAAATCGGCCATGAACCCTAGAGAATACCCGATTGCCCAACACTTCGTTTAATTGTTTACAACCTCATTTTAATTATTTTCTTTGCTTACTTGCTGTTTTATTTCATTGCTAAATTTAATTTAATTTTCTAGCTACAGTCGTGACAAACAAAACCCATAAATATCGAATAGGTCTAGACACATCTTAGAAATTAATAGAAATCGACAACGTTCACCCCGTGGATTCGATCCCTAAATGCTACACTTTAACGCCCCGACCGCCACCGTATGTGGGCCCCCACACCCTCTCTCGGCCCGTGGGCCCCACCCTCGTCTGTCGGCCAATGCGCTAGTCTGGGAGGCTAGTAAGACTTGTCTACTGACCCTGTAAATCACCACGTGATCTTTTTCCGTGTTTTGTCATCACTCGCACGGTACCGCGAATCACTTCCAGGTAGGACACCCATCCTTCAATTGCTCCAGCTCAAGCACGCTTAATCCTAGAGTTCTCTCTGGACAAGTGACCGAAAAGATAAGTGCACTTTGGTGACATAGGCAGCCAAATCAATTCTTATAATCCCCTCCGCATATACCATAAAATGGAATCTTACAATCACCCCCACTCACATAGCGCAACGTCCTCGTTGTGCACCAGGACCGTTACCCTTGACGGTGTGAGCCCACATGACTCCACACTCGTTTTTGGGTTCGGCTCTAATACCACTTGTAACGCCCCAACCACCACCGTTCATGGGCCCCCACACCCTCTCTCGGCCCGTGGGCCCCCACACCCTCTCTCGGCATGTGGGCTCCACACTAGTCTGACGGCCGGTGCGCTAGTCCGAGAGGATAGCAAGACTTTTCTACTGACCCTGCAAATCACCACGTGATATTTCCCCGTGTTTTGTCCTCAATCGCACGTTACCGCGAATCACTTCCCGGTAGCTCACCCATCTTTCAATTGCTCCAGCTCAAGCACGCTTAACCCTGGAGTTCTCTATGGACAAGTGATTGAAAAGAAAAGTGCACTTTGATGACATATGTAGCCAAATCAATTCTTATAAGCCTCTCCGCATATACCAAAAAGCAGGATGTTACATACTGTGTTTGCTGTGCACTTGCAGCCTAGCTAGAAAGGTAAAACTCATCGGGAACAAAACCGACGCATCAATCTTCAAGCATATACAAGAAAACCTTCCTTCACTTAACTTCAAAAGTTTCAAATGTAGGTTAACGAATCCGATTTGCAAAAGGATGACTGGCTTTTCATATATGTTGAAGTTACAGTATACTATGAGTGGAATGTTGACATGGTGAGGATAAAGAGCATGCTGATGTTTTTGGGGTCCTGCAATATCTCTTGATGGTGTATGGCATGAGTCTTATTTCACTTTGGATATTAAAAAAGTAGTGGTATAACACAAGAAGATATAGAATCGAATATGAAAGGCTATTTCACACTACTAAAAATTATGCGTATAGCTACGGATTAGCCACGGCAATTCCGTCGCTTTTTTAAAAGCTACGGAAAAGCTACGGAAAAACTACGGAAAATCTACGGAACAGCTACGGAAAAGCCACGAATAGCCACCGATTAGCTACGAAAAAATTAGCTACGAAGCTATAGCTACGAAATATCTACGGCAAAATCCGTAGCTATTTTGCCGTAGATATTTCGTAGCTATAGCTTCGTAGCTAATTTTTCGTAGCTAATCGGTGGCTATTTGTGGCTTTCCGTAGCTGTTCCGTAGCTGTTCCGTAGCTTTTCCGTAGCTTTTCCGTAGCTTTAAAAAAAATCCGTAGCTATACGCATAATTTTTAGTAGTGTCATTTGAAACAAGGACAACATCTTTAAAACTGTATATATTTAAGGAAGAGAAACAAGTCCAGTTTCTGATGGTCAGTGGTTCGAATCTTGTCTAATGATTTCCTTAGAAACCGATTGGGAAGCTAAAAGTCTCACCAAGGTAATGTTTGATGTAAACTTTAGTTTCTTTCTTCTGGTTGTTAATAATCATAACAATATCATGAGTCATATTGTTACGAAGATGGATTTGAACGACACGAAAAAGCATCGAATAAGAACGTCGGGTCTGGTTGGAGTTGTGATGGTTGTTGTGTAAACTCCAAAAAAAAATTGGTTGACTTCGTATTGAAAGGTATGTGGATTCACTCAATATAAAGTAATTTTTGGAATTCCTTTATCCTATTTTGAATTTATATGTTGATATAGTTTTAGTACTATATAAAAGCTTCTAAATTACAAGATAGTTGCACCGAAATGGATTTATGGTTACGATAGTGTGCTGGTTAGATATCATACCTCCATAAGCGTTGTTCATATGTAGTTAACTTAAAATTTCAGAAACCTAAAGGTTCACGAAGGGTATGCTTCTATTTGCTTTCTGATTTTTTTTTTTTTTGACCTCCTTAGCTTACTGTACAATCTTTTATTTATAATTTTTCGAACAAGTGAAAAATTTGTATAAAAATTATTGAATCCTAAAAAAACACATAAATTATACTAATGAAGGAAGACTACTACAAAAGCATATTGATCAAAGAAGAAGAAAGAGACATACAAAACACATCCAATGCCAATAATTTTTCTCATTTCAGGCATCTAATCACTCATATATAATATGAATAAAAAAATGCTCAATGTACATGTATTTTAACCTTTAATTACACAGCAAATAACAAAATCAATGAGTAATATTAGTCTATCTAAAGTTATAAACTTTCAGAAGAGAAACGCGGAGAGTAGTATTTCAGTCTAAATGTCTACCTTAACACATTAGATAACAAAAAACAATGATACTCTCAACTTCTACAAATTTAAAAAGAAGAAGATCACAAAACAATAAAAAAATGTAAAATTGTTTGAAACAAAAATACTTTTGGTTTTATTTTTTTTTCTCTTTCCTAAATATCTAATTTTAATTTATTCATAACTAAATATTTAATTAAATTGTCAACAAAGGCTATTAATTAAAGAGATATTGCATCATCTATGATTTAATAATATCAAAATTAACACTCCCTTTTTGACACTATACAACACCTACTATTCACATTAAAATATCCAACTTATCTTTATATTTTCTAACTAATTACATGTGACATTTTCTCTCTCATGATTAACTACTCTCGTCGGAGAAGAAAGAAGAACCAGAAGAAAGAGAAGAAGAAGAAAGAAGAAAGAGAAGAAGATGAAGAAGAAGAAGATAATACCAGCGGGCGATAACACAGGTGGGCGGCGATAACACCGGTGGAACGACGATAACACCAGCGGTGTTATGATAACACTGGCGGACGATGATAACACCGGCCGCCGACGATAACACCGGCAGCCCGACGATAACACCGACGATGTTAACTGGATTAACGCGATAATTTATTATATGGTAACTGGAGTAAAATGACAATTTCTTAAAAATGAATATAATAACTGGTTTAACATGACAATGTTAACGATACTAACTATATGGTAACGATGCTAACAATAATAAGTGGTTTAACATGACAATGTTAATGATACTAACTATATGTTAACGATGCTAACAATGATAACTGGTTTAACATGAAAATGTTAACGATGCTAACAATATGTGTTTTCTGGTAATGAACAGTGGTCGTCGAGTTTTGATGAATAGTACCACCGGCCTTTTGATGAACAATATCGCCGAATTCTTTTGTGAGAAAATGAATTTCAAACCAATGGCAAAAAATATTTTGGGTTTAATTATTTTTTCTCTTTCCTACTTACTTAATTTACAAAAAAATAATAACACTTACCTAATATTTTGGTGAACCTACCATATACACTCAATTAACATTTCGTTAAATTCACCCAAAAGACTATAAAAAGTGGGTAAACTTATTCACCTCATTTTGGAATTATTGGTTACCATAGATTTGTGTTTCTCAATTACTATAAAAATAGAATTTAGTGGCAAAAATAGAATAGCATTCGACATGCTAATACTATAAACTCCACCCGTCTTCTCTTTCCTCCTAATTCTCCCTCTATCCACCACTCTCTTTCTCTCTACCTCATCTCTCGCCGGAATTATCCACACCAATGGCCACCGATACCCAAATCCGAATCGGAGTAATGGGTTGCGCCGAAATCGCTAGAAAAGTCTCTCGTGCGATTCACCTCGCTCCAAACGCCAATATCGTCGCCGTCGCAAGCCGCTCCCTAGAAAAGGCCAAATCTTTCGCTTCCTCCAATGGCTACCCTCAATCGACAAAAATCCACGGCTCTTACGAATCGATTCTCGAAGATCTAGAGGTTGATGCTCTCTACGTTCCTCTACCCACTAGCCTCCACGTCGAGTGGGCTATACGCGCCGCCGAAAAAGGGAAACACATACTTCTTGAGAAACCTGTCGCGATGAATGTCGCTGAGTTTGATAAGATTGTCGCGGCTTGTGAAGCTAATGGTGTTCAGATTATGGATGGTACTATGTGGGTTCATAATCCTAGAACGGCTAAGCTTAAGGAGTTTCTCTCTGATTCAGACCGTTTTGGCCAGCTCAAAACCGTAAGCTTCTCTCTTTGATTTCATGAAATTTGGATCAAATCGAATCTGGATTTCTTCGATTTCAATAGCTCTGGTTCTCAGATAGAGTTTGGTATAAGATATACAACTTGATACTCTCTTTGAATGATTGACATTATAATTTTTCTGCACCTAAAGAACATATATTGTTTGCTCTATAAAGTTTCTGGCTTGTGTAGATTTTCTCAGTTTCTTGAGTATTCACAGTAAACAATAACTTGTGTGGTTTCTGTTACGTTAAGAACATAACTTAGTGTAGTTTTTTATTTGCAGTCTTTAAGAGCTGTCTCTTTGAAAGTCTTATTTCTACTCGATGTTGAAATCTGCAGGTACAGAGTTGCTTCTCATTTGCTGGAGACGAAGATTTCCTCAAAAACGACATCCGTGTGAAACCAGGTCTTGATGGGCTTGGTGCGCTCGGAGACGCAGGATGGTACACAATCCGAGCAACCCTTTTAGCCAACAACTTCGAGCTCCCCAAAACCGTCACTGCCTTCCCAGGCGCTGTCTTAAACGAGTCAGGAGTGATTCTCTCCTGTGGAGCATCTCTAAGCTGGGAAGACGGACGAACCGCAACCATATACTGCTCCTTCTTGGCAAACTTAACTATGGAGATAACCGCCATTGGAACCAACGGCACACTTCGTGTTCATGACTTCATTATCCCGTTTAAGGAGACCGAGGCATCGTTCACCACAAGCACTAAATCTTGGTTCAATGAGCTTGTGACTGCGTGGGTTAATCCCCCGAGCGAACAGACGGTTAAGACAGAGCTTCCACAAGAGGCGTGTATGGTGAGAGAGTTTGCCCGATTGGTTGGAGAAATCAAGAACAAAGGTGCAAAGCCTGATGGGTTTTGGCCGAGCATTAGCCGGAAGACACAGCTTGTGGTTGATGCTGTTAAAGAGTCTGTTGATAAAAACTACGAACAGATTAGTCTCTCTGGTCGTTGAAGAAAGTAGCTCAAATTAGTAATGTTTTCATGAGTTATCTCAATTCTCTCTTTTCAAACTTCGATCATCCGTTAAGTGTTATGCGTATGCTCGGTCTTCGGTTGTATCCGTACGTTTGTATGTATGTATCATAATGTTTGTTGTTATTAGTAACATTTAGATTTGTTTGAACATGTTCTATATTTCTTTGAGCACTTGTTATCATAAAATAGACAAGCACTTTAGATTTTACGGTTTATGTATAAAATATCAGTTTTTGGGCATCTCCCATAATTTTGGACGGTTCCAAAATTAGTTTGTAGACAGCAATCATTATTCCATATATCCATGAACGACCATATAACATTCTTCACTATTAATAAACTAAGAGCATGTGCATCAAGGGTGTTATACATGGATATCTCAAAAATTAAAATAATAAAATATTGAGTGAGTGCATCAAATAGTTGAACTGATAATAGAATATGATATTCTTTTTACACTTGTCTAACAAGATTGGTTTTTATTAGATTTTATATTGAAGATTTGCGATGATTGTGGAGGTTGGGGACTCTCTGCTTTCTGATATAACTGCAGGCCGACTTTTTCTTGTCTTTGTTACTTTTTTTTTTTTTTACCAATGTCTCCACGGTGGTAAAGTCTCATCTTGTGTGTTGGCCAAAGTGACAATAGTCACATTGAACCGATCTGACAACTTCGGACCAGATTAACCCTTTTAAATTAGCCGATCTTACAAAATCGATCGGGCGGGCTAGTTGGGAAGGGGTTATTGGCGGAGAAAAGAATCGCTGAGAGATAGATTCTACTATTTAGTCAGGACGAATGAGTGGTTGTGCAGCATGCTCCGGAGGAGATTGACCCTTCCCCGAGTCAGCCCAGTCGGAAAGGAGAGGGCGTAAGCATGACTCGAGCACTTGTCTAGAGAGGGCCCGCTGTCCAGACTCCATTTCGGGAGTTTGAACACCATCCCATTTTAACCAAAAAAACAACCCTGTCAAAGGTATCTAACCTATTTAGCATTATTTATCTTAAAGTCTCCAAAAAGAAGTATTGTCTTTCTTTATCGTTTTACTAGGGATTGACCCCCGCGCTTCGCGCGGACTTATTATACATTCATGTTTAATAAATTTGTTTATATGTTATGTTGTAGGAAATAATTTTTTTTCTAATTTTGAATTTTAGTTTAATAGTCGGTTTATGTTTATAGTTGTATTGTGTGTATCTGGGTGTGTTTTATTAATTCTCCTTATTAGTGTTTGTATATAACAACATTTATCTTTTAATTATGTTGTTAACTTATGTTGAAATATTATTCTTTTTTTTCATGTGTTTATATGTAGTATTTGACTACTGTGTGATCTATATACTTATTTGTGTAGTGATTTGCTTAGGTGTCGCGCTCACAGCGAGTTTCGGCTGCGGAATGACGTTTATACCCTTTTTTGAAAATCGATGGCTTATGTGTTGTATTCTTATTCGTCTAGATTTGATGATGTGTACGATCCACTTAAATTGTACCAATTTTCGATTTTATGGTTATTATTATACAAAACCGCCAAGGTTAAGGACGGTTTATAGTATACTAAACTGTAAACGTTAGGGTTTTTAGCCAATTTTTTGCAAAACAAGAAAAAAGGAAAAGCGGCTACTTTAACGTTTTAAAAAAAAAATCTAAAACCCTATATGTTTTGCTATATATATAGATTATTTTTATTAACCTAAACTCCAAACCTTCAAGGTATCTCCTCTTCTCTCTTATGTTTTTTATAACCCCTAAAACAAAATATAGCATCGGATAATAAAGAATCAACACGCGAACGTAAAGCTTTTAAAATATATCAAAAATACATACAACAAATTACCAAAACATTAATATGTAATAAAAAGGTAATTAATACATAAAAGAAATTAGGGAGAAAGATTACTCTATTTAAGATAAATATATATTTATGAAAAAAAAATTGAAAATCTAAAAAAAAATATCATGTATAAAACACATGATGAATATACATAAAAACAATTATTTGAAATAATAAGTTAATCAAGCATATTAG
>PKML01073238.1:74759-89604 GCA_002933935.1 Eutrema yunnanense
TTTTTTTTAACACAATTTCAAATCTCTCATAAGTTATATATTTAGTTGAACGTGTAATATTACATTTATATTCTGGAATCTATAGTTTATATTGAGCCCAATTATAACTTCATCAGCCCGTCTACACATTAACTAAACAAACCACTTACATTTTATTATAAATGATTATAGTACATATTTGAGAGTTTAAAATTATATTTTTATGTACGTATAGTTTTATGTTGTTTTTAGTTACGTCCTCTAATAGAGATTTTTTTTCTAATCTTTTGGCATTTATGCTAATATATATTTTTGTCCCAAGTATTGCTTTCTTCGTGAAAGACCGCTGACAAAAGATATGTGATTTTTTTTTCTTGTTCCCCATCCCCGAAGAACATATCCTCTCTCGCTTCTAAAAATCCAACAAATCTCACTCACATAGCTGATCCTCGATGGCCGCCGTGACTTCAACGGCTTCGGTAGCCATGGTTCCGCTTCTCACATCCGCTTCCGCCATTTTCACTCCCTCATCGATGCTCGCACCTACCTCAAGGTATGATTTCATAATTCAGAACTTTATGTATCTTATCATTATCAGATTCGGGTGTTCAAAATTTAAAATCTTGCGTGTTGTTTTGGATTTATAGGAGGGGAAGATTGCGATATATGCGGCGTTGTGATTGCAGATGGAGCTGGTGCGATCAACGAACATCCTTTCAAAAGAAACACAACGGTTCTTCTAGGTAATGAGGTAAAAATCAATCAAATTTTCAGAAAAGCTTAGAGTTTTTGCAATTTTGTGAAGTTAGAATAGCGATCCCTCTTCATGATCTTTAGTCCATTTCATCTGTGAACAATGAGGGAAGAAGTAGATTAATAGGAACCTGAATAGTTTCAAAGATAATTCCTAGGACACCATAACTCGGAGTGAAGTTATTGCAAGTGTTGGTTTAAGATCTTTATCTTTCTTATTTTAAGAATATGTGAACGATTCTCAGAGTCAATTATATTGGCTTCCATGGTACCTAGTCTCTTCCATTAACAAAAATTGGATAATAAGAATTTCAAGATTTATGACGATCATTTACTAAATGGCTAAGTTTTGGCTTTGAGAACTTTGATATATTTATTTGTCCGAGAAACCACTTCGGGTCCAAAAAAATGTATTGATTTGTCGAGATATTAATTTATCGAGTATCAATTTATAGAGGTTATATTGTTAATTATGATAATAAACTCATTAAAATCTACATTTTTATTTTTTATTTTGAGTTAGAATTACTTCAAGGTCAAGAGATAGAAATAAAAAGACAATGGGGCATGAACGTTTGATGGCGGCGGACTTTGCAAATCTTTAAGGATGAATTTTATTCGTTGTTGGCTATGGGTAACACTATTTTTTCTATCGGAAACGGATTCAACAGCGATCAATTATGATCAGAAGGTTGTGTATTTCGGATTTGTTTTGGATCTCATTTCGGTGGTCTCGCGTTCTCGGTGGGATCTTGTGTCGGCATTTTTTTTCTGGCTTACTTCACGGGATCTCAAATCTACCTCCAGTTTTAATCACGGGATCTCAAATTCTTTTCGGATTACATCATGGGATCTCATAGTTATTTCGATTTCCAGTTTCGGTGAGCCACATATACTCAAATCTGCTTCTAGCTCTCATCACGGGATCTCAAATTTTCTTCGGATTACATCACGGGATCTCAAAGGTTTTTCGATTTCCAGGTTCGAACTTAAGCCTGGGTCAGTGAGGGGGATTCTGGCAAACGAGGAAAGTTATCACTCGGGGTCACATGCTAGCTATCATACGGATTCTAACGGGATACCAAATTGGATATTATGGATTCGAATCCAGGGGATAGCGGTTTCATCGGCACGACTGAGGTCTTTGGTGTTACATATGGTTTTAAGTACCGGATCTGCGAAGGGGATCTGGGCTGTAGTTGTCGTAGTTTCCAGAGATTTCAAAGCAATACATCTCGTGGAAGATTCTGTGATTCAATTGCGGATCCTGATTGACAATTTTTGGAGGTGGTTTATTGAGGAGGATCGTAACCAGATGGCGGAGTTAATACAGAGGATTGACAAAGAAATCGAGTATATAGGGGAGTCTCAGGGACTTGTTCAAAGCATCACCACTCTCCTTTCTCCTTTTTGTTCAGTGTTTGCATCTTCCCCTCCTTTCTACAATATGTCTCAAAGCCATTTGGTCAAAAGAGATGGTTTTAATTTTTTTTGTTATGGTTTTGTACGATGGTTTTACTATCAATTACACTAATAAATTTGAGACATGGAGTTTATTCAAAAACAATCGGAGATCATGTTTAGGTACTGTACAATTTCAAGGGGTCGTAAGGTTATTTATATTAACCCAATTTGGGCTTAGAATGGAGACAAGCGACACTCATCGTAAGGATGAAAAGAAAGTCTCATTAATAATTTGGGAAATTGAGGTAGCAGTGTATATTGAAAATCAGAGGTGGGTTTGTGGAAAATTAAAGGATTATTGTAGCCAATGTCGGCAAGCTCTGGTTGTAACGGTGGTTGTTATGAAGGTTTCATCAAACCCAAAGACCAATTTAGCAATACCAAATTAGTTTTTATTTATGCGGATCATGAGTTGGAATTGTCAGGGACTCGGGAATCGGTACACAATAGGTTATTTGCGGGAGGTTTGGAAAAAACATAAGCCAGAATTTTTATTTCTTTCAGAAACTAAGCAAGATTTTTCTTTTATGCAAAAATTTCAACTTCATTTTGGTTATAATAAATTATACACGGTCGAACCGTGCGGTGCGAGTGGTGGACTCGCTTTATATTATGATGATTCATTGGATGTTACTATTTTATTTTCAAGTAAACGAATAATTGATATTGAGGCAACTATTCAAGGAAAAAAAGTTTTCTTGTCGTTTATTTACGGTGATCCGGTACCAAAAAATCGAGATCAAGTGTGGGAACGGTTAACCCGAACAAGCACAGCACGAGACGCCCCTTGGTTTATAATTGGCGATTTAAACGAAATTACGGGAAATAATGAAAAACAAGGAGGAAATTTACGACCTGCATCTTCCTTTATGTCCTTCAATCTTATGATACAACATTGCGGTTTTCTGGAATTTCAGTGTCATGGAAATACCATGTCCTGGAGGGGAAGGCGGAATTCGAAAATTGTTCGGTGCCGTCTGGATAGGGCCTTAGCTAACGAGGATTGGCATGAAATTTTTTCTCATTCATATGTTGAATACTTGGCAATGATTGGGTCGGACCATAGGCCAATTGTTGCCACCATTGAGGATAAAATACCGCGGAAACGGGGACAATTTCGGTTTGATAAACGGTGGATTGGACGGGACGGCCTTATGGACACAATTTCAAAGGGCTGGGAAATTAACACAGGTGGCAACGGATCCTCATTTATAGAAAAAATAACGAATTGCCGGAGAGAAATATCAAAATGGCGGAAAAATAATTTACCATACGGCAAGGAGAAAATTAGAGATTTACAACAAGCTTTAGAGGAGGTCCAGAATGATGATAATAGTACACCCGAGGAATTGATGGATATTACGAGGAAACTGAAAGAGGCTTATTTAGATGAGGAGTTATTTTGGCAACAGAAAAGTCGCACATTATGGGCAACGGTGGGGGACAGAAATACAAAGTTCTATCACGCGCAAGTTAAGCAAAGACGAGCGCGAAATCGGATTACTGGACTACATAATGCATCAGGATCTTGGGTTACCTCGGATAAAGAGGTGGAACAAGTGGCGGTTAACTATTTCGAGGATTTATTCACATCAACTTCCCCGACGGATTTTGAGAATGCTCTCAGTGATATTCCGGCTATAGTTTCGGAACAGAACAATGATATGCTTACGGCAATGGCTACGGAAGAGGAAGTTCGTAGAGCCCTTTTCATGATGCACCCAGAAAAGGCTCCAGGCCCTGACGGAATGACGGCTTTATTCTTCCAACGATCATGGCAAATTATAAAGACAGATGTAGTAGGGCTGGTTAACGGTTTTCTGGAAACAGGTTTTTTTGATCAACGGTTGAACATGACTAATATTTGCCTAATCCCGAAGACAGGACGACCCACTCGCATGACGGAATTACGACCTATAAGTCTGTGTAATGTGGGTTATAAGATCATTTCGAAGGTTTTATGTCAGAGGTTAAAGAGATTGCTACCGGACCTGATCTCAGAGACCCAATCAGCCTTTGTATCAGGGAGACTGATCTCTGATAACATTTTGATCGCACAGGAGATGTTTCACGGTCTACGTACCAATAAATCCTGCAAAAGTAAGTTTATGGCAATTAAGACGGATATGAGCAAAGCATATGACCGGGTAGAATGGCCATTTATTGAACACCTTTTGAGGAAATTTGGCTTTGCGGAAAAGTGGATTTCATGGATGATGTGGTGCATCCAATCGGTACAATATAAGGTACTTATTAACGGTAACCCCAAAGGGCAAATAACACCATTCAGAGGACTGCGACAAGGTGACCCATTATCACCCTATTTATTTATACTTTGCACGGAGGTCTTGATAGCCAATATACGGAAAGCAGAGAGAGAGAAATCACTTACGGGGTTGAAAGTGGCGAGGGCAGGCCCAGCAGTCTCACACTTACTCTTTGCGGACGATAGTCTGTTCTTCTGCAAGGCTACGGTACAGGAGTGTCACACCATATTAAATATACTTAAACAGTACGAGTCGGTCTCAGGGCAACAAATTAATTTTTCAAAATCTTCCTTAATTTTCGGACATACAGTACAAGATGCGGTACAGGACGAGATAAAACAATTGTTAGGAATCCAAAATATGGGAGGGGTGGGTACTTATCTGGGTCTCCCGGAAAGTCTCGGAGGAGCAAAGAGCAAGATTTTTAATTTCGTTGTCGAAAGACATAATGACAGAGTTAATGGATGGACATCAAGGCTACTAAACAAAGGGGGTAAAGAGGTTTTACTTAAATCGGTAGCATCAGCTATGCCGACTTTCGTTATGTCATGCTTTCGACTACCCAAGTCTATTACCGCAAAATTAACTAGTGCGGCAGCGCGTTTCTGGTGGAGTTCCGACGGACACCAAAAAGGGATGCATTGGATAGCTTGGAAGAAGATGTGTCGGAGCAAATCAGATGGTGGAATTGGTTTCCGAACAATAGAGGAATTTAACACGGCACTGCTGGCAAAACAACTATGGCGGTTAATGGAAAAACCGGAATCGTTATTTACTCGAGTTTTTAAGGGTCGTTACTTTCGGAACACAGACCCATTAGATCCTATAAGATCATACTCCCCATCCTTTGGGTGGAGGAGTATTATCTCGGCTAGACCTCTGGTTACAAAAGGGCTCATTAAAAGAGTTGGTTCAGGTGGCTCCATCTCAGTATGGAATGATCCTTGGATACCATCTTCTCCCCCGAGGTCAGCAACATGTAAGGGGTATAATTATTACCCCAATCTTAGGGTCAATCATTTGGTTGATCCAGCGACACAAACGTGGAATTGGGAGTTGATAAATGCAATTATCGACCCGGCCGATGTGGAAATTATTCGCGGTATACCCATCAGCAGCACATATCGACCAGACACTCTTGGTTGGCACTATACAAAAACAGGAAAATATACGGTAAAGTCGGGATACCAGATTGAACAACAAAACCCAGACAATGGCGGAAATTACTTCTACGGTCCGGATATAAAGAAATTACAGGCACATACATGGAAATTAACATGTCCACCGAAATTGCGACATTTTATTTGGCAAACCATTTCGGGATGTCTTTCGGTTTCCGCAAATTTACGCGCTCGAGGAATAAATTGCGATACACAATGTCCTCGGTGTGGAGCGGAAGGGGAAACGATTAACCATGTTCTGTTCGAATGCCCACCAGCGCTACAAACATGGGCACTCTCTCACATTCCATCGGCCCCGGGAGTTTTCCCGATGACATCGGTTTTCTCCAATTTTGATCATCTCTTTTGGAGACTCCCAAAAGAGGAAAGGAATACAATGTTTCCTTGGATTGTGTGGAATATTTGGAAAGCAAGAAACGACAAAGTGTTCTCAAATGTGGATAGAAATCCACAAGAGATTCTGCGGATAGCGGAAACAGAAGCAATAACTTGGGAAACGGCACAGTATAGCGAACCAGACATAACCTCCCAACAAACCGGTCTTAATACGGGTCAACAAGATGAAAATAATGGACTGACATGCTATATTGATGGTTCGTGGAAGGAAACGGATAACTATTCTGGTTTAGGATGGTTCTGCTTTCAGGAGGGAGTCGAAGGAGTAATTATGGGGTCCCGTAATCTGCGAAGAAGTTTATCCCCGCTGTACGTAGAATTGGAAGCGCTCATCTGGGCGATGCATTGCATGATAGCAAATCACAAGACGGCGATAGCCTTTGCAACGGACTGCTCAGAGTTGGTGAAGATGGTGTCTACACCCAAGGAGTGGCCGGCTTTTACACTACATTTGGAGGAGTTCAAGAGGAGCAAGGAGTTTTTCACTTTTTTCTCTATCACACACATCCCACGCGCAAGCAACACAGTGGCATATAAGTTAGCACGAGGTGCTCGCGTCTACCCATTAGATTTCACTTATGTAAACTCGATACCCCCAATTTGGTTTACCGAATCAGGATAGGTATTAAGGCTGTTGACAAAAAAAAAAAAAAAAAAAACTCATTTTATATGTATTTTCCGTTGAATTGGAGTTGGTTATCTATAAATTATGTAGTTTATCTTAATATTTATTTGTTCAAATATGAACTTACTATATGGTCATTTTTCACTGATTTCATTTTCATTTTTTTCCAAACTTATGTATTCGTAAATACTAATTTTGTTAATAGTCAGTTCAAATTTTAAATCATAATATTGGTGTAATTGTATTTTTGGAGTTGTATAGTAATAATTATACTTATGTTGAAGATTTAATTAATACATATAAGAATTTTACATAAGTGGGGGTTCATTAATAAATGATTATAGTGATGATGTGGATAGCAATACTCTCTCAATATAAATGATTAGGGTTGCAGAGTGGAGGCAAAGAAGGAGGAGAAGAGGAAATTGTTTTTTTTTATTGGTGTTGAGTTAATGGGCTTGTTGTTTAGATGTTTTGTGTTTGTAAAATATCCAATAGAAAGCCACACGCACAGATTTAAGAGTTCATCTTAAGATTTGACAAAGTTATGTGACACATTAGTGTTGATGGCCAAGAATGGAGCTGATGTGGTTAACTTAAAAATAATTAGATAGATTTTTAAATAGGTAGGGTCTATTAATTGATGAGTTTAGTGCTGATGTGTACAGCTTAGAATGAGAGAAAACTCTCTCATTATAGTATAGATTTTGTTTATGTCACTCATTATCACTTTTTCCTTAGTATAGCATCAAACCAGACAAAAAAAAAAGTATGGTGAGAAATTAGTGTTATCTTAAACTTATAGTGTGTGTTTTACATTTGTGTTTTACATTCATATCTATATGATTATTTAAGAAGTCATTTAGAAAAATAAATTTTATTTTGTAAGTTATTACATATTATGCCATTACAAATAAGAAAAAATAATTGAAATAGAAAATGATATAATTATCTTTTAAAATTATTGATGATAATATTGAAAATATTTAATTCTCATTAAAGAAATTATTTACTATTTAGTTTATTTATTATTATTATATTATTAAATAATAATCAATCCATACATATTTTTTTAAAAAAATATTCGAGATCTTGCAATATTTTTCACTATGATTATTATATTTTATTTGAATATACATCAAAAAAAAAGTTTGAAAAATATTTTACTAATTTTATAAAGTTAGACACGAGAAAAATTGATTTTTAAAGAGTTTGTGGATTGACCACAAAAACCATAGTCATTAAGCGGTGCATATTAGAGTTATGTTTTCAAGATTATAGGTTTTTGCGGGTTAGCCCGAATAATATTTTAATTCATTGCAAAACGGGTTAAATATACATGTTAGTCCGGATTGGCAGTTCTATATATAATTATTAGTTAGACATATTATGAAATTCAGATAAATTTGTTTTTCTAAAATTTGCGGGATAAAAAAAATTATCCCGCGATATATAGCTAAAGCGGGTTGAATCCTAGTTAATGTAACATATGGATAAATCTTACAAATATTACTCGAAAAAGCTGTAATGCTTATGTATCACAAATTGTAATATTGTTAGTGTTATTTTTTATTTTTTTTAACTTATTGTTAGTCATATGTCCGTCAATGGTTCTACTTGGTTCTAGTAATCACCGTCCAACGGGTATTAATGGATTATTTTTATAATACCAACTCGAAGTAAACTATAAGGGACACCGAAATATCACATATGCAGTTTCGTAGGAATGTTACGCCTAACCATATATTCACAATCTCCCTCGTACCCCTTACAAAAATATTATAAAAGCAGTGATAAACTCTCAAAATAACAACAACAACTAAAGTAAAACAACAAAAAACTCTCATTACTCTCAAGCCTTTAACTCTTTGTCTCTTTCACAACTCTTAAATAAAAATGTTTCATGCCGTTGACAAGGCGGTTCAGGCGCTGCTTCGTGGCCAAGAAAGCGCTAACCAGCTGAAGTCGGTTCTCGAACACCCGAGGACAAGCTTGGTTGCAACCGAGCCTCTCTTTGATAGTGTTCTTGATTCTTTCTCAACTGCTCTCTCTTTCTTTACTAACTTCACTTCTTCTGAACCTCGACGATACCATGATTCTTCTCAAAACACGGCTACTCCT
Organism: Eutrema yunnanense; assembly: GCA_002933935.1. Lineage (NCBI taxonomy): Eukaryota > Viridiplantae > Streptophyta > Magnoliopsida > Brassicales > Brassicaceae > Eutrema > Eutrema yunnanense. The sequence goes on from PKML01073238.1 coordinate 83,546, forward strand.
GTGGCTCGGGAATCGCAAAAGAAGTAATTGACAGAAGAAAAAAAGAATCAAAACTTGTTTATCATCATTAATGTTTAATTTGATGTTCTTGAATATTCGATATTTGCAGAAAAAGGTATGGAGAAGACGGTTTGGAGCACTACAGAGATGATTCACCAACTCCACTCCACGATGACGGTTTTTCCTGGAGGAAGTACGGCCAAAAGAAAATCAAAACTTCTACCCACCAAAGGTTATGAGAAACGAAAAAACAGAGTAATGCTCTGTTTCGATATGCTCTGTTTTTATCTGCTCTGTTTTGATATGCTCTGTTATATGGCAAACACTGAATAAATAAAAATCAGTGTTTATTAGCTGAAGATTCTTGGTAACTAATAAAGAATCTCGATCTTTCGCGCAGGTGTTACTTTCGTTGTGCCTATGCAAAAGACCAAAACTGTAATGCTACAAAGCGAGTGCAGCAGATCCAAGACAGTCCTTCGGTGTACAGAACTACTTACGTCGGAAAACACATATGTGAAATTAAGGCTTTTTCGCTGCCTAATGAAGATATCACAAACGGTTCCAAGATGATTCGTTTCGATAAACTCGACCAGCTTATGTCTGACATGGTTCTCCCTCAACTCGTATCAGTTGATCACCAAGAAACCATCGAAAATGAAGGCACATACCATACCAATACCATGAGCCAAGAATTTGTTAATGATGGGTTGTTGGTCGATGATGACCAGTTCTTAGCGTATCAGTTTCCTCCCTTTTCTCCTGGAAATTTTATGTTCTTGGACGATATTTCTACTTTTGATTGCAACCCTTTTCAGGTTTGAAGAAAGAAACTCCTTAAGCTTCTTTTGTTCACATTGTGGAGATTATTTATTCTTCTCCGCTTTTTTTTGTTGGCTAGCTAAGTATCGGTATTTGTCATATCTTTGTTTAGTTTATATTTTGGTGATTTAGATTCAAAGTTGTCTTGGCACACCGTTTTTTGCTTCAGATTACGTCACACCAATGATGTATTTTGTGTGTAAGTTTATTCAAACAGTTTACATGTAACTGCTTTTTAAGGTCAAATAAACTATAGAGAAACTATACGTATATTTATAATAATAATAATTTGACAAATGGAAAATATACAAATAAGGACTTGTCACATTTTTCATGTTATGTAGCTTAGTCAGATGAACATTATCCGAGTCCTGACTCGGGAGTGACCTTTTAGGGAGGCGAATCTAAATCGCAATTGTCGATTCAACTCTATAAATGGACATTTGAATAAAAAATATTAAATTCTACACAGTTTGTCAAGTTTCGACAGCTTAAGAAAAGCAAATAAGTTTATTTGCTGATGGACCCGACCCATGACCTAATCCATGGGAGTAGAAGAAGAAGAAGAAGAAGAAAAAAAATCATTATAAGCTTTCTTTTCGGCCAATCCTTTTAGTCTTATAAGTACCAAATATTTTCTTCAAAAAAAAAATAGAATACTTGTTGTATCGGTTAGGATAACCGGATAACTTGAGTATGAAATCAAAGGAGAGGCTCGGAGAATTTCAATTATTAATAAAGTCTATGTTCGGCGAATATAATGAACGATATGGCTCGGCAATAAGTAGATCAGTTAAGTAACAAACTGCGAATAGATATTTGAACTCGGCGTATCTAAACAAAATGTAATATGGTCAGTCGTTTTCTTGGTCGGTAAATATAAGGTTGGTGTAAGTGGTTGTCAGAGCATTTATTCCCAAAATCGGATCCCGTTTACAATAGAGGTACATTACTATTTATACTGAAATTAAAACGGTGTTTTAGAGATATTAAGTCCTAGGTCGTACGGCCGGGTAGGACAGATCGATGGCGGGCATGACATATCGATGGGTCATGCAGATTATACTGACCGATCCCCCTGTAGTAGCCTCGGTGGCGATCCACCTCATTTCTCTTCGGGTCGTACGGCCGAGCTGAATCGGCAAGTGCACATATGTGCGTTGTGTTATCCTAGCTTCATGTTTTAAATTTATAAACCCTAATGTCTGCAAGTGCACATATGTGCGTTGTAGGACTTTAGGTACCGATCCACAGGGAGGAAAAACTTTTATGTGAGACATTAGAAAGAGAATTAGTAAGAAAGTCTAAAACGAAAAAAAAATTTTTGTAGGATTTTTGGTAACGAAAATTATAAAGTGCGTAAAAGGGAAAATTGCTTGTAAATCACTACAAGAAAACACAGTTTTTGTGACCAGTTTTTGCGACTCTTTTTTGTTTGTCACAAAAATGCTGGACGAAAGTGTGACTAATTTGCGACTACTCGCAACGCAGAGGCAAAACAGTCGCAAATTAACGACGAAACGTAGTAGTCACAAAAGAGTCGCTTATTAGCGACTCATGTTTTAGTCTGACTTTGTAGTCGCAAAAGTAGTCCCAAATTTGTAACTGATTTGCTTCGGTTTAGCAACTACACTCGATTTTTTTTTAAAAATTCATCAATATATAATTGTAAATATGGTAATTTATAAGTTTTAACATATATTTGAACTGCTTTATACACAAAATCATTGTAAATTCATATTCAAACCTTCTAGGTTTTAAAGTTTAGGGTTTAGGGTAAAGGTTTTTGATTTAAAAAAGTGTCACAAAAGAGTCTCAAATTTGCGACCGTTTAGCAATTCTACTCGATTTTTTTTAATAGTAGTCACAAAAAGGTCCCAAATTTGCGACCGTTTAGCAACTTCACTCGTTTTTTTTTAAATCATCAATATTGAATTGTAAATATGTTAATTTATACATTTTACATAGATTTGAACTACTATATACACTGAATCTTCATAAAAGTGAAAAACTTTTAATTTCAAATATTTTAAACTTATGTTTTTATCTTCTAACACATGCAGTAAGTGTTACATGTGTATTCACATAAAATGATTTTAAAATATTTATATCTTTCATTATTTAGTTACAATATGTTAGTTTACTAGAGTAAAAAGAGATTTCTAGTTTAGAATTATAATAAGAAAGATTGTAAAGTCATATTCTCACATTCATTGCTCTTAAAGTTTTGGGTTTAGGGTATAAATTTGTGACTTACAAAATACAGTCACAATTGAAGGCCAGAAAATTTGATCTCGAGAAAACCAGACAGAAGTGGACTGAACTGCTTCGATGGAGGAAGGAGTTTGGTGCTGACACCGTCATGGAGATCGAATGGCTGATTTAAAGCCTCTGGAGGATTGAAATATGGTCTCCCAACTAACTACTGATATATCATGGTTTTTACCCTGTTTAGGCCATGATATAAATCCTTTTTATAGAGTCTTTCTAGTGTTTTGTAGTCTTTTAGAGTCTTTTACAGGTCTTAGCACGAATTGGAGCATTATTGGAATTATTGGAGTTCTATGGAGCATTCTGGAGCGAAAGTGAAGTCTGATGACTAAGTGCCCGATCTGAGCGACAAGCATCGATCGATACCCCCTGGTATCGATCGACACCCATCGGAGAAATCATGGGCCGCGACTTTTTATGAAGTTTTGGAGAATTGTAAAAGTGCCCAGAAGTCTCTGATAATTACAAGAAGACCCCAACTCGTGATTTATGTTATAAATAGGGTTTTACAGCCACTTGTTTAGGCTATGCTTTATTTTACCAAAGTTTAAGAGAGATTTTGGTGAGAGATACAAGTCTGATTTCCCTTCGTCCGAGATCAGATCTCAAACCTTTGTTCTCTTTCTGATTTTATATAGAGTATTTATTCAAACATGTTTATTAATTTAATCTTCATGTCTGAGTAGATCTCTTGTTAGGTATGGGGATTCTCATAAGGGATTTCATTGAATGTTAGGTTGATTAGTTATTTAGGGTTCATAATCTGAATTAGTTCTTCACCTTAGGTTGTTCAAAGCTAATTCTAGATTGATCACCTAGAACTTAGATCTTAGGATAATTAATTAGGCACGACAATGCGATTAGTTACCTGATAGAACCTAGGTGAGCAAATTGATTATTCGCAAAGAAATTTGGTTTAATTGATTTGTGAACATATCAAACTTGAAATTAAGGCTGATTTATTCTTAGGGATTTGCAAAGAAATTTGGGATTCTGAAGTTTAGATTTAGATAGTTTTCGCAACGACAGTTGCTTGTTCACGTTGTGCCTAAGAAAGGAGGCATAACTGTGGTGAAGAACGAGAAGGACGAGCTGATCCCTACAAGGACAATCACTGGTCACATGATGTGCATTGACTACAGGAAGCTCAATGCGGCTACACGGAAGGATCACTTCCCTTTGCCATTCATTGACCAGATGCTGGAAAGGTTAGCGAGTCACCCATACTACTGCTTTCTCGATGGGTACTCATGCTTTTTCCAGATTCCTATTCATCCAGAGGATCAGGGAAAGACGACCTTTACATGTCCCTATGGCACATTCGCCTACAGAAGAATGCCATTTGGGTTATGTAACACTCCAGCGACCTTTCAGCGTTGCATGATGTCGATTTTCACAGATATGACTGAGGAGTTCATGGAAGTCTTCATGGATGATTTTTCTGTGTATGGATCGTCATTCAAGGGCTGTCTGGATAACTTGTGCAAAGTGCTTCAGCGATGCGAGGAGAAGCACTTGGTTCTTAATTGGGAGAAATGCCACTTCATGGTACAAGATGGCATTGTCCTTGGGCACAAGGTTTCTAAGGCAGGAATCGAAGTCGATAAGGCCAAAATTCAGGTCATGACGAGCTTGCAACCACCACGATCTGTTCCTGAGATACGAAGCTTCCTTGGTCATGCTGGTTTCTACAGGAGGTTCATCAAAGATTTCAGCAAGCTTGCACGCCCACTCACAGCTCTGTTATGTAAGAAAGTCAAGTTTGACTTCACATCTGATTGCCTTGTAGCCTTCGAGGAAATCAAGAAGGCATTGGTGAGTGCTCATGTCGTCCAACCACCTGATTGGAGCTTGCCTTTTGAGGTCATGTGTGATGCCAGTGATTTTGCTGTTGGAGCTGTGTTGGGTCAGAGGAAAGACAAGAAGCTCCATGCTATCTATTATGCCAGCATGACGTTGGATGATGCTCAGCGAAATTACAGCAGCATAGAGAAGGAGTTGCTGGCAGTGGTTTTCTCTTTTGAGAAATTTCGGTCCTACTTGATTGGGAGCAAGGTCATTGTCCACACAGACCATGCTGCTCTCAAATACTTGATGAAGAACAAGGATCTCAAGCCTCATCTATGCCGATGGGTTCTTTTGCTCCAAGGTTTCGACATCGAGATCAAGGACAAGAAAGGAGTTGAGAATGGAGTTGCTGACCATTTATCGTGACTAAAGGTCGATGAGTTCATCCCTATTGATGATTGTCTGCCAGAGGAAGGTGTTTACCTCATTGAAACGATCTTTCAAGACATTTATCCCGAAAATCTGCAATTCTCACGAATTCAGATTTTCGGTATCGATCGATACCCGTCGCGACCTGGACCTGTTTTGTCCGATGAGCAGTTGGACTGCTATGATGTATGTCTAGTTGCTGACTCCAGTGCTGCACGTCCATGGTACGCAGACATCGCCAACTACCTTGCTATAGAGCTTGAGCCAAAGTATCCTACAAAATATGCAAGGAAGAAGTTTATGCGCGATATAAGGAGATTCTTCTGGGATGAGCCTTACCTCTACAAGCATTGCTCAGATGGTGTCTACAGAAGATGCGTTGCAGAATCTGAAATGCAAGCTATTCTTTTTCATTGCCATGGGTCTGAGTATGCTGGTCACTTTGCTCACTTCAAGACGGTATCCAAGGTTCTACAAGCAGGCTTCTGGTGGCCTACCATGTTTAAGGATGCTCACACATTCGTTTCACAGTGTGATGCTTGTCAGAGGAGGGGGAAGATGAGTAAGAGACATGAGATGCCACAAAATTTCATCCTTGAGGTTGAAGTTTTTGATTGCTGGGGCATCGACTTTATGGGTCCCTTTCCACCGTCACAGAAGAAACAATACATCATGGTTGCAGTGGACTATGTATCCAAATGGGTGGAAGCGATATCTAGTGAGAAGAATGACTCTGCAGTGGTTCTTAA
>PKML01073247.1:6009-20378 GCA_002933935.1 Eutrema yunnanense
TGGGGGTTAAAGATTATGTAGACAATTCAGTAAAATTTGAAGAACACTAAGTATATTTTAATTTATTTAAAAATATATTTGATGAATAAACTCTTATGATTACAAATAAGTATTACATAAAACTAATGTGTACCCTTGATTTAGATTGTTGAAACTTTATATATAATAATGATGTTGATAAAAAAAATATTATATACAAGTTTTTTATAAAATATCATGTAAAAATGCATAGAAGCTTGACAATTTGAATAATAACAACAAGGTAAAACATTTGTCTTCACAAAACTAAGGGAACATTAATTTGAAGATGATTCAAAAAACAAAATTGAAAAACTTTGGAAGGTGAAGCTCCAAAAATATTTTTATAGATATTGAACATTAAATATTAAAAACACACAAATAACATCTAGCATGACCAAATTAAGATTTTAAAACTTGTATAGTAACGGCAGGTTTAAGTAGATTTGTAGATAAAATTGTAAAAACATTAAAGTATTTGTTTATGTTTTATCATAAGATATGGTTCTAACGATTATAAATATGTAAGCTTCTCGGTATTTTTATAAACGGTCTTATTTACAAAAAATCATTTACCATACGGTGGAATCAAGGCCATTTCATATAAAGATTTTTCACAACCTTTCAGTTTTTTTCTTTAAGCCAATTATATAACATAATTTTTTACTAGAACGAACTGTAACTTATTTTGTATGATATTTCACTTACGGTTTTTGAACTAACTAATGAATTTTGAATATTTGATTCGTTTTAGTACTTGAAATTGGCAAGATAAGTGTTTTCCAAAGTTTAAAATAAAACTTTGTAGAAATCTTAGATGGAAAATTTAGTCAAAAATTAAAACTCAGTTAACAATAGTCTTTGCAACTCTCAGTATTCAACATATCGATTACTTTGACAATATTTAATAAATATATTGAAATTTAAAAAACGAGTAGAGATTTGAATTTTTTTTAAAAAACATTTGCAAAGAGATTCCCTTTGTTAGATTCATTTATATTGCGAGAGAGGCGAGACAACGCAACTTGTGGTAAGAAAAATGGAATAAAAGTGAATTATGAATTTTATTCGATCAAATAATATAATCAGTACATATTTCAAGCAATTTTAGAGATTGCGACACAATGAGTCCACAAATCATCTCTCTTCTTTAAATACTGGGTTTCGTTAACAATTAGATGGGGCCTGTCAAAAATGTATTTGATGAGCTTATCGTGACAACCTTTCCCTTCTTCGACAAGATCGTGACAACACGCATCAGTGATGGTTCCATTTCCAAAAACAACACCGATTATATCCAACGCACACTTAGGAGTGATTTTAAGAAGACATTTATCTCATAATAATTTTGCTTCAACTTCTTCGACAGAGAAAGTAGGAACAAACGCACAGACCAAAGCTGCAACAATGAAAAGATTTGTTATTTGGGAGGTAATTTTAGTCATATCAGTTAAAGCTTTAGAAATTATTGTTTATTATTTTGATATAAAAAAAGAATTCAATGAGAGTGTTTTGTATTATATGTTTTTGTCCAATGAAGCTATGGAAGCTATTTACAAGTTTTCAAAACCCAAACATAGCTATCAAAATGCATTTTAAAATAAACGTCATAAACTAAAGCAATTTAACGTCAAGATAATAATACTATGAATGCTATTATTAATTTTTTTTCTTCTATAAAATCATTAGAATTTTTAGATAACAATTACGCGTAGAATTTAAGTTATACCAATACTCTAAACAAAATCATTTGATCTTACTATCGGACTTACCATAAACATTGATTTTAAGACAAATAAAATATATTTTTTGAATTTTAACATAACTAAAGATACTTAATTATTAATAAATCATAAACTAAACACACATCTTCTTTCCAAAAAACACTAGTTAAGGTCAATGATACATTGAAATATTAAATATTAAAAACATTTTTTAAACTAAATTATTTATAAAGGTCGTTTAATGTTTGCTAAGCAATAGCAATAGCAGTATAGTTCATGGAAGGGGGACAAGAACTACAGAGAGCGGGTTTCAAAACCTAGCTCTTCCTCGGGTCACTTCACAGCAAGGGAGTCAACTAAAAGGTATGCCATTTCCACCTCGGGATTGAACGGATTAAGGTCTGCAGGCGTGGGAACAANAATATTCTATAGTTTTCGTGATTATTTAAATTCTTCATCTATTTTATAGAATTCGGGGTTAAAGATTATGTAGACAATTCAGTAAAATTTGAAGAACACTAAGTATATTTTAATTTATTTAAAAATATATTTGATGAATAAACTCTTATGATTACAAATAAGTATTACATAAAACTAATGTGTACCCTGGATTTATATTGTTGAAACTTTATATATTATAATGATATTGATATAAAAAAAATATATTATATACAAGTTTCTTATAAAATATCATGTAAAAATGCATAGAAGCTCTCGATGGATTTAGCTAGGAAGCTCTTGATGAAGGTCATGCAAAATTGAGTTGGCTTTCCAACGCGAGTAGATTCATGTCATTCCGATCAGCGGTTCAAGCGATACGGTCGATTTATTGAAGATATACCACTGTCGGAAAATGCAGAGGCAGTCCGAAGTAGCTGAGAGATCATATTGGATGAAAGCCTTCCCGTGCCCAGTTTAAACTCAAATTTTGCGCACAGGTTGGAAATTGCGTTATGTTGCCAATGGGAGTGGTTTCAACTCATACCCCGTAATATTCCAGGAGTTATCGTCGATTTAGTGGACACATATCAACTCTGCCCAGTTTGCCCAAGATCCGACCCGGTTTGTCTCGGGTCGACCTGGTTCGAACCCCTTGTGTATTTAAGAAAATTTTAGACATTTCTAAACCTAAGTTTTCTTCTTTCTAGAGTTGGGTTTTATCCCAAACTCTTCTTATGATGATTTTGGATGGATCTTCATCATTCATGCCACTCTAGTGAAGGATTCTTCAACCTTATCTTTTATTTAATGCATCTTCTTTATCTTTATGTTTTTTTCCTTTTGTTGGGTTTTTGGATTATGCTTGATTATTGATGGTTTGATGGTTGATCTTTGATGCTTATGTTATGGATCATTGCTTTCCTTCCTTATTTAGTGTTCTTAATGCTAGATTAAACTTGAGAAAGTTAATCTAGATCAAAGGGAAAATCATGCACACCAAGTGTTTGATGAAATTCCCAAAGAACAAAATAAGAGATTTACATATCTTAGCTCATTAGAATGGATGTCTAAGGTGTATTTTGGTTATTAGAACTTGATATTAATGCTTGTTCGTCATTTAATCACAAATGAGAATTTGATATTGATTAAGAGATTAACAAAGAGGTTAGTGTCATGAGAGTGAATTAACCTTAATTAAGTGTTCTAGACCTAAGGATTAGTATTGATTGTGTGCATTTGCATCATTAGTTAATTGTCTTGATGGTTAGATGATGATGATTTAGGTTGATTCTTGTTAGATCCTTCACATAGGTTAGCTCTTAATGCTAGATTTAGATTGAGAGATCAAATCTAGAACTAAGGTATTTCACGCCCGATAGGTGTTCGATGAAATGCTTGAACCAAGCCTTTTGTGAGCTTTGCATATCCTAGCCAACGGAAGTTGATGTTTAGGGTGTTTAGTGAACTAACTAGAATTGTTTCTTAATGCTTATTTAATCACAAATGGAAATTTGTTCTTGATTAGATAATTAATAAAGTGATTAGTGCCATGAAAATGGATTAGTCATATTTGTGAATCCCATGTTCTAGGATAGTGTTTAATACAATATTTGTCATCGTTATTTGATAAACACTTGCTCAAACTTAAGACATTTCTTGCGTTCCTATAGTGATGTTCTTTGTGCCTCCTTGGATTGATCCTCTTGTACTACAATGATATGAGTAGACTTGAGTAATTGACTAAGACTCCAAAAAAGTCTATCATCAATTTGGCGCCGTTGCCGGGGAGGCAATAACAATAACCATTAGGATTTAGATTTTTCTTGAGACTAGAGCTTTTTATTCTATTTTGTTGCTACTATTTTCACTTTTCTTGTGATTTTAATGAAGGGAGTGACAATGAGGAAGCAACCGTCAAGCTAGTGACGTTAAACGCGCCCTTGGGGACCTCTCCAAGCCTATCCCTTGTCAAGCTTGCGACACAAAACAAGCATGAATAAGAGGACCACGCTCCTCAACAATAAAGGATGGCAAATCTGGGTCGGATCGGTCTAAGATTGGTCTCTTGGGTCCAAGGTCCTGGTTTGTGCCGAAAGGAGGGTTAGGCCATAACTTGTCACACTCCTCTCCTCCTCTATTCAGTTCCAAGGTATGATTCTCACTCCACTTCATTGTATATACATTCTTGCATATTTTTACTCTCTCTCTTTTATTTTTGTTGCACCGAGACGGTTCAATTCAAGTTTGGGGGAGGGGTTTGTGTCATTTGACATTGTATTTTGTGATCTTATTTTCCTTTTTGCATACTTGAGTCTCATGCATACATATAAGTGCATACAAAATCATAAAGTTTTGAAAATTTTGAACACAAAAAGAACGCATATAGTTGCATATAGGCCGCACTTGCATTTGCATAGAGAGCAATGATGTAATCTCCATGTATAATATCATTTTAAGAGCTCGGTTCATTGCCCTAGTTTTTAGTTGTCCGATGCTTTTGATTGAGTTTGAAATCAATGATGAACAATATTTTGATCTCATGTTTCATTACCTGGGTCTTAGCTAAAGCGAGTCACTAATTGAGTCCAATCCTACTTAACTGAGAACCGTAATCTTGTCACTTTAATTATCATGTTTATGCATCTCATAGTGAGTTCATGGATACCACACACATATTTGGGCTTTCTTATCCTTTTTACCACCCTCTCGTTAGCTCAAATAGCCGATTCCCATCATTGGAACGGTTAACCATACCTTTAACATACCCTCCTTTCAAGCCAAATCTTTAGTGTGCGGATGTGAGGCCTAATTTTTCGAGTAAGCTTGGCAAAAAGTGTTGAGTTTAGGGCGACAAGGATATGTTTGCATGTAGATCTAGCCCAACATCAAGGGTTAGACTAGGCTAGGCTAGCTAGGAATGGAAGTTTTGGGGTTTGGTATGAAAGAAGATATATGATCGATGAGATTGTGGTGGAAAAGAGAAGCGAACCCAAAGGTGAATGGAAAGGCAAAAAGGGGATGCAATATTGTGAAGTGTTAGGTGCAAGGTTATGAAGTTAGCTCTCATGCATTGGTTTTAGCCTTAGAATGTTCTTTGAAAAACGAAAGAAGCTAAAATTTGGCTAAGACAACAAGTGATGAGAAATGAAGCAAGGCAAAGAAAAAAGAAAGAGAAGAAGAGCTAAGGAAACAACAAAAGGAAGCACCAAGCCACAAAGGTCAATGAAGAAGGAGAAATCCCCCAACTGAGAAAAGATGAAGTGGAAGAAGAAGGTAAAAAGCCTTGTGAGAAAAAGGTAGCCTAGGTTGGGGTTTCATGGTTAGAAATGCTAGGGATCAAGACATTGTTAGCCATTGGGTAGATGTAAATATATCCTTGTATGCATAAATTGCTCTTTACTCTTAGCATATTTCTAAGCTTGCTCATTCATGGAGAGACCCCTTGCTTTGGAGTAACCACATACATTTCAGATCATTTTAATCTCAAGGCCTTAACCATGACCAAATGAATTCACTTGTCTTGCATAAACATGATTCACTTGAACGATTAAATGAATGTCAAATGATTGGATGATATGAGTGCTTGTGTAGGTTGAGACTTGAGCTTGATTCGTGTAGGGAAGGATATGGCTAACTCTTTTTGAGTAGACTTGTTTGATCGCATCTTAGAGCTAGCAACTTGGACATTGAATTTGAATTCTTTTGTTAATATTGCTCCCACCTTCAACCTCTTCTTTGAATTGTCTATGTTTGTTTGCTTGCGGAAAAGCAAAATGTAAGTTCGGGGGAATTGATAGTTGCATATTTTATCCCATTTTAGCATGCATTTAAGTTAGATTTTTGTGTCCAACACTTGTATTTCCATTGTTTACATGAGGTTTGCATCCACATTTAGAGTTCATTGTATTTTAGATAAGTCCTAGAGAGTCTTGTTGTGCATCATGGTATTTTAGATACATTTGGAGCTTATGGAGGATTGTTGGAGCTTGGATTATGATCTTGGATGAGAAAGCGTGCACTAGAGGTGATGGAAATGGCTTTGGAGCAATGGAGGTTCGGGCTAAGGCGATTTGGAGCAAAGGAAAATACAGAGGCTATCCAAAGTGGCTGCAATATCGTGTCATAAGAAAGCCTTCCCGTTGGATTTAGCTAGGAAGCTCTTGATGAAGGTCATGCGAAATTGAGTTGGCTTTCTAACGCGAGTAGATTCATGTCATTCTGATCAGCGGTTCAAGCGATACGGTCGATTTATTGAAGATATGTCACTGTCAGAAAATGCAGAGGCAGTCCGAAGTAGCTGAGAGATCATATTGGATGAAAGCATTCCGTTGCCCAGTTTAATCTCAAATTTTCCGGACAGGTTGGAAATTGAGTTATATTGCCAATGGAAGTGGTTTCAGCTCATTCCCCGTAATATTCTAGGAGTTATCGCCGATTTAGTGGACACATATCAACTCTGCCCAGTTTGCCCAAGATCCGACCCGGTTTGTCTCGGGTCGACCCGGTTCGAACCCCTTGTGTATTTAAGCAAAATGTAGACATTTCTAAACCTAATCTGAATAGCTTAGCTTGATTTGATAAGTATACAATCTATTGTGCGATTTCTCTGAGTTCTTGTGTTCGACCCCTGATATACTGCAGCAACTGCTTTAGTACTGTTTATTGTATTAATTTGAGCATATCAAATTTGGCGCCGTTGCCGAGGACTCAATTTCGCCATTATATTTTAGCTGTCGAGTTTTGACTAAGCCTGTTGGTATCAATCGATACTATCTAGTATCGGTCGATACTCGTCGTTTCCTTTTGTTGATATCTATCGACACCACTTGGTATCGATCGATACTCATCGCGTTTTTGTTACTAACGCTTTATTCTATCTTTGATTTCTAGTTGAGAGAGCTTTGAGGGAGACAGGTCTGAAACTCTGTTCGTCCGAGATAATATTTCGAGCCCTTGTTTTCTTTCTCCTTTATTATTAATTTCTGAGATTTATTCAATCATGTTGTTTGTTTCAATCTCCATGTCTGAGTAGATCTCTTGTTAGGTTGAGGGTTCTCAATAAGGGATCACTTTAAATGATAGGTTAATTAGTTGGTTAGGGTTCATAATCTGAATTAGTTCTTCACCATAGGTTGTTCTTAAAGCTAATTCTGGATTGATCACCTGGAACTTAGATCTTATGTTAATCGATTAGGCACGACAGTGCAATTGATGATCTAATAGAACCTAGGGTGAGCAAAATAACTATATTCAAAGAAATTTGGTTTGGTTTTTTTGTAAACATATCGAACATGGACTTAAAGCTAGTTTAGTCTTTAGGATTTGCAAAGAAATTTGGAATTCTGAGATTTAAACTTAGATAATTCTCGCAACGACAGTTGGTTAATTATAGCTTAGTGATTTGAGTTCAAGAACCAGGCTTAATCTGAATCCTAACTAATTAGTTTATCTGCATTCTCTGATTTCCTGATAAATACCCTGAACCTATCTCTTCTCCAGTGAATTTACAACTCTTTAATTTACGTTACTACTCTCGTATTTAATTGATTTACTTAGCTTAATTCTAACCTATATAATCTATTGTGTGATTCTTGAGTCTCTGTGGATTCGACCCCTAATACTATAATCAACAAAGCTGTTAGTACTTTAGGGTATTACATTTGAGCTTATCAAATTTGGCGCCGTTGCCGGAGACTTTTAATTCGCCATTAGATTTTAGTCTAGAATTTCGACTAAGTTCGATAGTGTCGAGCGACACCACCTAGTGTCGGTCGATACTCATCATTTTATTTTACTCTTTTTCTTATTATTGGTACTTGCGTGCCTTGTGGAGAGTGTTTCAGGTGTATGCCTACTTGCGAAACCAGGAGGAACAAGAGCACTCAGCTAGTTAATCTTTCCAACAAGGAGCTAGCAAATTTGGAACGTGCAAACAGGAAAACAAAGAGGCCGGCAGAGATGAATAATCCAGTGGTACTGACTCGTGATGATGTTGGAGCTTTGAGAGACCAAAAGGGTCAATTGTGTAATGAGAGAGGGCAACGACTTGATGGGGATGGAAACATAAATGTCCCTGCAGTTGTTGTGAATGTTGGGAATGATGTGGTTGATCGTGGTAGAACAATTGATGAGTACAACATACCTGATCAGTTCTATGCCAATCGATCAGCAATTCGCCCTCCTACTTTTCACATGAATGACTTTGAGCTGAAACCTGCACACTTCACTCTTGTGGGTCAGCACCCTTTTCATGGTCTTTCTCATGAACACCCAATGGATCACATTGAGAGGTTTGAGGACTTGGTTACTAGCATCAAATACAATGGAGTGTCCAATGATTTCATTTTCTATAAGCTCTTCCCATACTCTCTTGGTGGAGATGCAGCTTATTGGCTTAAGCAGTTGCCGCCTGGATCACTGACTACTTGGGAGGAGACTAAGAATTCATTCTTGAACAATTTCTATGATGATGCAAGATCCGAGGAGCTCAGGAATAAGATCTCCCAGTTTTCTCAAGGAGCGACTGAAGCGTTTAAGGCTGCTTGGATCAGATACAAATCATATCAGGGGGATTGTCCACATCACGGGTTCACTAAGGTTCAGTTGCTGGGTATCTTCTTCTGAGGAATTGATTGGAGGTATAAGATGGCCTTAGATGCTGCGAGTAATGGGAACTTCATCACCAGATATCCTGACGATGCTTATGTGCTTATTGAGAACTTTGCATCTAGCAATAGTACCAAGAATGCAGACTTTGAGCGAAGAAAGCAGACTGGGAGTATGGATGGATCGCATATTGCTGAGGTTCAAGTTAAGTTGGATTCAGTGCACAATCTCTTGATGGGAAAGACGATGAAGGCTGTTCATTTTGCTGATGAGGTTAAGAACTTCAATGAGGATGAAGTGGAAGGTGTTAACTACATTGGTGGTTCTGGTTTTCAAGGTCAGAGAAATCAATACCACCAGAACAACAACCGAAACTTCACCAACAATGCTCAGCAAGGAGGGTACAAGTTTGAAGGCAATCCAACTGGTTTTGGAACTAATCAATTTGTCCATAAACCATCCCAGAGCAGTGGCTACACCCGAACCTATGGCTAAAACCCTAGAGAGCAAAGTTGAGTCTATGCTTGAACGGCTTCTTCAGGGACAACAAAAGATGACAGTGGATTTCAATGGGAAGATGGATGCTAGGTACACAGACCTGAATGGAAACAATCGAGGCTCTCAACACTCATCAGAAGATGCTGGAAACTCAAATAGCTCAGACTACAACAGCTGTGATAGTAAGAATTTGTATTAGGTTCATATCAATTCCTCTATGTTTGTCATTGTAGCATAAGAGGTGTCAATCCATAGAGGTTAAGATTGAACCACTAGCAATACATGAATCTTCCTAAGCTAGAGCAAATGTTTTTGGGTTTTTATGTTTTTAAACTAAAGAAAACAAATGCAAGAAAGAAAACAAAGATAGAAATGTGGATCATGAACTAAGCTATCAATGAGATGGATAACAATCAAACAATGAATCATTGGGAAGCATTAAACACTATCCTAGAACATGGAATTCACAATTATGACTAATCCACCGTCGTTGCGCTAATCACTTTGTTAATCACCAAACCAAGAACAAACTATCGTTTGTGATAAGATGATTAACAAGCATTAATCTCCAATCCCACTTAGTTTACTAATCACCCTAGACATCAACTCTCATTGGCTAGGCATGAAAAGCTCACAAAAGGTTTTGTTCAAGCAATTCATTTAAACTCCGGTTAGGAGTGAAATGCCTAAGTTCAAGACTCGAATGGATAAACCTAATCTAGCACTTACACCGTTTACTCGAATCTCTCCCTAATGCATGGGATGAGACCATAAATCCTAAGGTGTAGCTATAATTGGGTTGTCACGCCAACTAGAGCTACCTAATCTAGGTGTAGTTCTAAACTTTGGTTTATCTTATCAAATCTAGCATTAAGAACCAACCTAAGTGAAGGATCTAACAAGAATCAACCTAAATCATCATCATCTAATCATCAAGACAATTAAGTAATGATACTAATACACACAATCAATGCTAATCCTTAGGTTAAGATTACTAATCTTGATTAATTCTCTTTCAAGCAACTAATCACTATGCTAATCACTCAATCCATTAGCAAACTCTCATTTGTGGATCAATGATTAGCAAGCATTAAGAATATAAACAAGATCAACCAAAATACACCCTAGACAACTAATCCCTTAGGCTAGGAACATAAATCTCTTGAATAGTTCATCAAGGCATATCATCAAACACTTGGTGTGCATGAAATGCCTTATGATCTAGATATACTTTCTCAAGCTAGATCTAGCATTAGGAACACCAAAAAGAAAGGAATGCAATGATTAAGAACATAAGCATCAAGAATCAATCATCAAATCATCTAAATCAAGATAAATCTAAGATCCAACAAAAAGAGGCCTAAGGCCTAAATATGAAGAACATAAAATAAGAAGAAATACAGATAAAGAAGATGCATTAATATAAAGATAAGGGTGAAGAAATCTTCTCCAGAGTGGCATTTGTATGAAGACCAATCAAAATCCCTCTCAAAATCATAAGAAGAGTTTGGGATAAAACCCAACTCTAGAAAGAAGAAAACTTAGATCTAAAACTTAGGTTTTTCACTATTTAAAGAAGTTTGGGTCGGACGGGGTCAACCCGGGATAAACCGGGTATTGACCCGGCCGAATCTGGGTCGTGGTCAAGAATGCCTGCAGTGAATCAGCCATAACTCCTGAACCTGACATCTGAATGACCTAAAACCACCTCCAGAAGACAGCCAACTCAATTATCTACAACTTCTATAAATAACGCAGAATCTGAATCGGAGTGGAAACCCTTCGTCTGGGTTGATCTTTCAGACGTCGTATTTGGAGCATAACTCGTTTGGATGCCAGACAGACACGTCCTTTCTATATTTGCCATATCTCTTGAACGGTGATATGCTCAAATTAATACCCTAAGATACTAAAGCAGTTGTCGTAGTATAGCTAGGGGTCGAACCACAAAGACTCAAGATTTCACACAATAAATTATATAGATCCAAAATACGCTAAATCAGAAGATGTAAACGAAAACAAGTACGCAATTAAAAGTTTTGTAAACCAATGGAGGAAAATATAGGCCCAGAGATTTTCTCAGGAAATCAATGAATGCAGCTAAATTAACTAACATGATTCAGATTACGCACGGTTCTTGAACTCAAATCACTAAGATATAATTAATCAACTCTCGCTGCGAAAACTATCTAAATCTAAATCCTAGGAATTCTAAATCTCGCGAATCCTAAATTCTAAATCAGCTTTAAAGTTCAAGCTTGGTATGTTCACAAATCAATTAAACCAAATCTCTTTGCGAATAATCAATTTGCTCACCTAGGTTCTATCAGGTAATCAATCGCACCCTCGTGCCTAATCAATTATCCTAAGATCTAAGTTCCAGATTCATCAACCTAGAATTAGCTTTGAGAACAACCTATGGTGAAGAACTAATTCAGATGGTGAATCCTAAACATTCAAAGAAATCCTTTATGAGAAAACCCTAAACCTAAAGTGGATCTACTCAGACATGGAGAATGAAACAATCAACATAACTGAATAAATCATCAAATAAATAATCAGAAAAGGTTTTTGAGATCTGATCTCGGACGAAGGGAGATTCAGACTTGTCTCTCTAAAACCAAAATAAAATCAAAGTATAAAATAAAGCAAACAATAAAGCATAGCCTAAACAGGTGGCTGAAAACCTAATTATATAGCTAAAACACGTTCTGGGCCATCTTGTAAATATCAAAGTCTTATGGGCCAATTCTACAATTCTTCAACTCTTCAATAAGTCGCGATCCTTCTGTTTCCTCGACGGGTATCGATCGATACTAGGCAGTATCGATCGATACTCAGGTGATTTTGATGTCTCAGCTACACGGATCTCTGCTATGCTCCAGAATGTTCCAGAAAGCTCCAATATCTCCAATTATGCTCCAAACGTGCTATAACCTGTAAAAGACTTTAAAAGACTACAAAACACTAGAAAGACTCTATAAAAAAGACTTATGTCATGGCTTAAATAGGGTAAAAACCATGATATATCAACTCCCCCAGACTTACCCTTTGCTTGCCCTCAAGCAAATAGAAGACTAAACCAGAGAAAGAGGTTTGAAAACGCGGAGACTCACCTGTTCATGAACCATCGAAATGACCCTCTTTCCAAGTACCCAAATGTCACCTAATCAGCTTTTGATCTAACCACAATGTACTTCTCCGTAGACATTCGCAGCATTCCCAGACTCCACACATTATCCCACAGCATTGTTCAAATAAAACCCTCATTGCCAGTTCCATCACTGCAGTCAATGTTCAAGAACCTTCTAGATTCTTTACCAGACAATATCATGACAAGGAACCACCCTTTTTCACACTTTTTGGTTTTATTTCTTTCCCCCAGACTTATTTCTTATTATGTTCTTTCTTTTATTTTTAGCTTTGCATATACACATCAAGGTATGAGACGCGAGTATTGATGGTGTTTGCCACCAAATCCCCGGTTCTTCCCTTTCTATGTATCAAATGATGTATGCGAATAATGGTATCATAGGAAAATCCTAGCCTTGCTTCCAATCCTTTGTGTGATCATTCCCTCTTAAGTAGAATAATGGGATCGCTGGAAATTTTCCTAACCCTCTACTCAGAAGAAAATCATTTCAATCTTTTATGCTCTTATTTATCAACTTATAACAGGGGAGAGAGATACCATAACTCTAAACACATGGGTTCCTTTATCAGATATGAATGATGAATCAAGCTCTAAAAACACTAACCACATTGATGAAGTGCAAAAATTTGGCTCAGGTTTCAGAAGAACTCTGCTGGAGACATGGATGTTTTCTAGTCGACTGGTCAGTCCTTGGATTTTTCATTAGTCAATCTAGAACTGATCCTGTAACACTGTGCACTCAAAAACAAAATCAAATCAATAGGTTCAAGCACATGATCATTATCTCCAACAAGTTTTGACTCAATAAAACAATTTTTGACTCGATAAAACAACTGACTCTAAGAAAAACAAAAACAATGTCAGCAGACACCTCCCCCAGACTTGAACAACACTGTCCCCAGTGTTATATTGCCCAGAGTTAGTGAAAGAAAACAAAAGAACATAATAAAATTGGGAAAAACAAGAAGTTACCTTGCTGGAACATTTAGTATCGATCGACACACAGCCTGGTATCGATCGATACCAAACTTAAATCGACATGAACCTTTCTCAATTGCGTAGGGTATCGATCGATACTGAAGGGTATCGATCGACACTCAGGCGATTTCGAGTTTTGCTCCTTGTTTATCCTGACACAAACACAAAACGAACGAAAAAAAAAAAAACGACTCAAAAACAGACTCACCAGTGGGTTGCCTCCCACCAAGCGCTCGTTTAACGTCAATAGCTTGACTGTAACGCCCTTCAGGCTGGATAAGAGTGAGAGCTTGCACCAAAACAGGCTCCACAACTTGACATTGCTAGCTTCAGAGTTTTTCTTAACATGCCTTCCACGAAGTCATTTCCTTTCTCTTTCAGCTCAGAAGTAAGAAGAACTCTAGCCTTGGAGAATGGTTTCGAGGCTCATTTGCACTTGACCTTATACTCAATCGAATTCCCATCACTCTTCTGAGGGATTAAAGTGACATGGGGATTCTCGACGTTTTTGCTCTTGGCCTTCTTCTTCTTTGTTGTCTTAGCCTTCTTGACAACTTCCTTGGGAATGCAGGGCGGTTCAGCTGAAATGTCTGTGATAGTTGGCTCATCAGGAGGCTCTTCCAAAAGATCAACCGCCAGTGACATTCCTGTGACAACCTCGATGCTAGAGACACGTGTGGGAACACCTCTAGGGGGAATGACATCATAATAGACCCCTCGGTCAATGTAAGAGAAAGAGATTCTCTTATTAGGCGTGTCTATGATTGCGCCAGCAGTAGCAATAAACGGTCGTCCCAAGAGTATAGGCATACGAGATATCGCACTCATCTCCACTACCTGAAAATCAGTCGGCACCAGACAATCTCCTACTTTGACCAGCAAAGCAGAGATTGTACCGTATGGAAGTGAGGTGGAGTCGTTCGCGAGTGTGATAGATACCTTTGGTGATC
>PKML01073247.1:30024-60358 GCA_002933935.1 Eutrema yunnanense
TATCTAAATCTAAATCCTAGGAATTCCAAATCTCTTTGCGAATCCTAAAGTCTAAATCAGCTTTAAAGTTCAGGTTTGATATGTTCACAAATCAATTAAACCAAATCTCTTTGCGAATAATCAATTTGCTCACGTAAGATTCTATCAGGCAATTAATCGCACTGTCGTGCCTAATCAATTATCTTAAGATCTAAGTTCTAGATTCGTCAACCTAGAATTAGCTTTGAGAACAACCTAAGGCGAAGAACTAATTCAGATGGTGAATCCTAATAAATTAATCAACCTAGCATTCAGAGAAAACCCTTATGAGAACCCTGAACCTAAAGTGGATCTACTCAGACATGGAGAATGAAACAATCAACATAACTGAATAAATCATCAAATAAAACAGAAAGAGTAACAAGAGTGTTCCAAATCCGATCTCGGACGAAGGGAGTTTCAGATTTGTCTTCCTCACAAAACCAAAGTAAAATAATGGATACAAAATAAAGCATAGCCTACAAAGTGGCTGTAAAATCCCTATAAATAACCTAAACACGAATTAGGGCTTCTTGTAAATAATAAAGTCTTCTGGGCAAGTTCTGCAATTCTTCAAACTTCATTAAAGTCGCGGCTTGTGATCTGCTCCGATGGGTGTCGATCGATACCAGGGGTATCGATCGATGCTCGACGCGAAATCGGGTACTCAGCAACACGATCTTCAGCTCTGCTCCAAAATGCTCCAGAAAGCTCCAATATCTCCAATAATTCTCCCAACGTGCTATAACATGCAAAAGACTCTAAAAGACTCCAAAATAGACTAAAGACTCAATAAAACGAACTTATATCATAGCCTAAAAGGGGTAAAAACCATGATATATCAATGAGCCAAATGTCATAGACGTTTTAGATGGTCCTTCTATCATCACGAAGAGAGGAATCAAAACGGCTAAGACAAAGAAGAAGGTGAAGAGCAAAAGAGTCAAGGTTGATGCCTATATGATTTTAACCCCTCAAAAGTGTGATGCAGATTCGATTGAATATGAGGTGAAGTGCAAGGGAACCCGAAACCATTCTCTAAGGTTATAGCTATTCTCACTTCAGAGTTGAAAGAGAAAGCAAAGGATGCTGTGAAGGGTATGTTGAGCAGAATTATGAAGCTGGAGATGTCTAGTTGTGGAGCTTATTTTGGAGCGAGTTCTCATTCTTATCCTGACTAATACGTGAGCCAAAGTCAAGCTAATGACTTAAAACAAGCGCTTGGTGGGAGGCAACCCACTGGTGAGTTTATACATATTTCTTTTGGTTTTTGGTTTTGTGTCTTGTGTTTTGCGTGAATCAGTTACAAAGGAGCTGTGTCGAACGACACCAGTAATGGTATCGATCGACACCACTTGCGCGACAAAGGAGTTGAGCTTATCAAATCGATGAAAAGAGTTACATGTGTCGACCTAAGCCTGGTATCGCTCGATACCAGTGCTGTGTATCGCTCGATACCAGTGCTGTGTATCGCTCGATACCAGTGCTGTGTATCGGTCGACACTCCTACCCCAATCTGGTAACTTCTTTGATTTTCACGCCTCCACTCAGCTCTTATGGTTTCTTTTACCGACTCTAGACTAGATAACACTGGAGACAGTGTTGTTTAAGTCTGGGGGAGGTGGTTGCTGACAATGCGTTTGTTTTTCTTAGAGTTAGTCGTTTTTGAGTCAAAAATCGTTTTATTGAGTCAAAACCTCTTGGAGACTATGATCTTTTTCTTGAATCTATTGTACTGACCTTGCCTCTAAGTGACCATTGTTACAGAATCAGTTCTAGATCGGACTAATGAAAAATCCAAAGGCTGACCAGTTAACTAGAAAACGCACATGTTTCCAGCATAATCCTTTAAATCCTGAGCTAATTTTTGCACTTCATCGATGTGGTCGATATCCATAGAGCTTGATTCCTCACTCATATCTGACAAAGGAACCCATGTGTAGAAAGTAATGGTATCCCTCTCCCCTGTTATAAGTTAGTAAATAAAAGCATGAAAAGATGAAATGATTTTCTTCTGAGTGAAGGGTTAGGAAAATTTCCAGCGATCCCATTATTCTTCTTGGAAGGAATGATCACACAAAGGTTGGAAGCGAGGTTAGGAAAATTTCCTGTGATACCATTATTCGCCCACACCTTTGATACGTAGAGAGGGGAAACCGGTGATTTGGTGACAAACACCATCAATACTCGCGTCTCAAACCTTAATATGTATATGCAAGAGAACATGATACGAAATAAGTTTGAGGGAGAGGAAACAATACCAAAAATTGTGAAAATTGGGTGGTTCTTTTGTCATGATATTGTATGGGAAAGAGTCTGGAAGGTTCTTGTCATTGATTACAATGATGAAACTGGTGATTACGGCTTTATTGGACAATGTTGCAAAAGTATGTGTGGAGTCTGGAAGGCTGCGAATGTCTACGGAGAAGTACATGGTGGTTATATTTTGAACTGGTTACGTGATATGTGGAGTACTAAGAAAAATGGCCATTGAAGTGTTTCAAGAACAAGTGAGTCTCCGTGTTTTTCAAACCTCTTTCTCTTGTTTAGCTTTATGTTTGCTTGAGGGAAAGCAAAGGCAAAGGCAAAGTCTGGGGGAATTGATATATCATAGTTTTTACCCGTTTTTAACCATGATATAGGTCTTATTGATAGAGTCTTTCTAGTATTTTTGGAGTCTTTTTGAGTCTTTTCAGGTTTAGGTACGTTTGGAGCTTAATTGGAGATATTGAAACATTCTGGAGCATTATGGTCCTTGTGTCGAGCGATACAATCTGGTGTCGGTCGATACAGACGACACATAAGCTGTGTATCGATCGATACCACTTATGGTGCCGGTCGATATTGATCGTATGAAGAGAAGGATCTCGACTTTTTACAAGTCTGAAGATTTTACAGTTTGGTCCAGAAGACTTTAATAATTACAAGAAGCCCCAAAACGTGTTTCAGCACTATAATTAGGGTTTTCAGCCACTTTTGGTGGCTAAGCTTTAGTCTATCTTTGATTTCTGGTTGAGAGAGCTTTGAGGGAGACAAGTTTGAAACTATGTTCGTCCGAGAGAAGATTTTAAACCCTTGTTTTCTTTCTCCTTTATTATTAATTACAGAGATTTATTCAATCATGTTGTTTGTTTCAATCTCCATGTCAGAGTAGTTCTCCTATTAGGTTTAGGGTTCTCAATCAGGGATCTCTTTGAATGCTAGGTTAATTAGTTGGTTAGGGTTCATAATCTGAAATAGTTCTTCACCATAGGTTGTTCTTAAAGCTAATTCTGGATTGATCACCTGGAACTTAGATCTTAGGTTAATCGAGTAGGCACGACAGTGCAATTGATGATCTGATAGAACCTAGGGTGAGCAAAATAACTATCTGCAAAGAAATTTAGTTTAGTTGTTTTGTGAACATATCGAACATGGACTTAAAGCAAGTTTAGTCTTTAGGATTTGCAAAGAAATTTGGAATTATGAGATTTAGACTTAGATAATTCTCGCAACGACAGTTGGTTAATTATAGCTTAGTGATTGGAGTTCAAGAACCGGACTTAATCTGAATCCTAACTAATTAGTTTATCTGCATTCTCTGATTTCCTAAGAAATACCTTGAACCTATCTCTTCTCCATTGAATTTACAACTCTTTAATTTACGTTTCTATTTCATTGATTTACTTAGATTAATTCGAACCTATATAATCTATTGTGTGATTCTTGAGTCTATGTGGATTCGATCCCTAAATACTACAATCGACAAAGCTATTAGTACTTTAGGGTATTACATTTGAGCTGATCATTAGGTTTGAGAAAGTCAATCTAGACCAAGGGGCATTTCACACCCACAAGGTGTTCGATGAAATGTCTTGATAAGCTAATTGATATATCATGGTTTTTACCCCATTTAAGCCATGATATAAGTCTGTTTTATCGAGTCTTTATTCTATTATAGAGTCTTTTAGAGTCTTTTACAGGTTTTAGCACGTTTGGAGCTTAATTGGAGTTTTTAGAGGATTCTGGAGCATTTTGGGAGAAAAGGAGCAGAGTCATGCAGAGATGTCAGAGGTTTGGCATTCGTTGAAGACGTTCCCACCGATGGCTTGAGCTAAGATTTGGACACAAGACAGATCAATGGATTAGCGATCATGTGGAAGTGATTTGAGGCGATTCCAACGGTGCGATCGAAAGTTATGCCAGTTTTCGTGAAGACAGTCCAGTCTGTCGATCGACACTGTACAGTATCGATCGACACTGTACAATATCGACCGATACCAACTGCAGACGGGGAAAAACGTGATTTTACAAGTTTGAAGAGCCTGCAACTTGGTCCAGAAGACTTTATTAATTACAGAAAAGACCCAGAACGTGTTTTAGGTTATTTATAGGGATTTTACAGCCACTTTTAGGCTATGCTTTATTTTGTATTACTTTGATTACTTTGGTTTTAGAGAGACAAGTCTGAATCTCCCTTCGTCCGAGATCAGATCTCTAAAACCTTCTTTTTATTCTATTGATGATTTATTCAAACATGTTGATTGTTTCATTCACCACGTCTGAGTAGATCCACTTTAGGTTTAGGGTTTTCTCATAAAGGATTTCTTTGAATGCTAGGTTGATTTATTATTAGGATTCACCATCTGAATTAGTTATTCGTCTTAGGTTGTTCTCAAAGCTAATTCTAGGTTGGCGAATCTGGAACTTAGATCTTAGGACAATTGATTAGGCACGAGAGTGCGATTAATTACCTGATAGAACCTAGGTGAGCAAATTGATTATTCGCAAAGAGATTTGGTTTAATTGATTTGTGAACATATCAAACCTGATATTAAAGCTGATTTAGACTTTAGGATTCGCAAAGAGATTTGGAATTCCTAGGATTTAGATCTAGATAGTTTTCGCAACGAGAGTTGGTTAACTATATTTTAGTGATTTGAGTTCAAAACCGTGCGTAATCTGAATCATGTTAGTTAATTTAGCTGCGTTCATTGATTTCCTGAGAAAAACTCTGGGCCTATATTTTCCCAATTGAATTACAACCCTTTTAATTTATGCACTGCTTTCAATTACATTTGTTTCACTTAGCGTAATTCAACATCTAGAATTTATTGTGTGTTTTTGTGAGTTCTTGTGTTCGACCCCTAGCTATATTACAACTACTGCTTTGGTACTGTTAGGGTATTAATTTGAGCATATCAAATTTGGCGCCGTTGCCGGGGACTCAATTCGCCATTAGTTTTTAGCTGTAGAATTTCGACTAAGTTCGTCGGTATCGATCGATACACTCCAGTATCGGTCGATACTAGGGCGATTTCTTTGTTGATATCGATCGATACCATTAAGTGTCGATCGATACTCAACGTGTTTTTAGTTACTGACGTGTCTTACCTAGTGTGTTTCAGGTGTGAATTTGGAACGTGCAAACGGGAAGACGAAGCAGACATCAGAGATGAGCAACACATCGATATTAAGACCTGATGCAGCTGGAACCGTCGTTGTTCCTCCTGCTGTTGTTGATGAGATTATCGCGCCAGCTGGGCGCGCCACCGTTGGGGACGATGCAGTAGTTGTTCGTGGTCGAACGATTGGTGAGTACAACATGCCTCATCAGTATTATACAAATCGATCAGCGATCCGCATTCCTACGTTCCAAAGGAACGACTTTGAGCTGAAGCCTGCTTACTTTGCTCTTGTGGGATCGCATCTCTTTCATGGTCTTCCTCATGAACATCCTATGGACCACATTGAGAAATTCGAAGATTTGGTCACTAGCGTGAAATACGATGGAGTGCCCAATGAATTCCTTTTCTGTAAGTTGTTCCCATACTCTCTTGGTGGAGTCGCTACTTACTGGCTGAGGCAGTTACCTCCTGGATCACTGACTACCTGGGAAGAGATTAAGAGCGCTTTCTTGAACAATTTTTTCGATGATGCGAGATCCGAGGAGCTCAGGAACAAGATCTCTAAATTCTCTCAAGGAGGAACTGAGGGACTTAAGGCTGCTTGGATGCGATTCAGATCTTATCAGAGGGATTGTCCGCATCATGGGTTCAATATGGTTCAGTTGCTGAATTTCTTCTTCAGAGGGATTGACTGTAAGTACCAGATGGCATTGGACTCAGCTAGCAATGGAAACTTCTTTACCAGATATCCTGACGATGCTTATCAGTTGATTGAGAACTTTGCATCTAGCCATAGCGCCAAGAATACAGACCTTGAGCGAAGGAAGCAGGCTGAAAGCATGGATGGGTTGCAGATTGCTGAGGTGCATGCAAAGCTGGATTCGGTGCATAATCTGTTGATGAGCAGGCAGAAGAAGACTGTTCGTTTTGCTGAAGAAAATGCAGTGGAACATGTTAACTACGTTGGTGGAGCTGGATCTCAAGATCAAAGGTATCAATACCCATCCACACCAACCAGAACTTCTGAAAACAGGATGGAATCCATGCTTGAACAGCATCTTCACGGACAGCAGCAGATGACAGCGACTTTCAACGGGAGGCTGGATGCCTTTTACACTGATCTGAATAGCAAAATCGAGGCTCTCAGTGTTCGTTAGACGATTTTGGATACACAGTTAGCCCAAACTGCCAGGCTTTTGGCCAATTCTACCAAGAACGACGAGGAGGATCCTGAAATCATCAAGGTATCGACCGACACCACCGAGTATCGATCGATACCAATCCTAATCCTTTCTCGAAACGTGTCAGAACGATACCCTACCTGGTGTCGATCGATACCCCTCGCAGATCGAGCCAGAATCGATGAAAACACCTGAGTTAATTGAAGAAAGGGGCTACAAGCCTAAAGTGCAATATCCTCGACCACCTCCACTAACGCAGCTGACTAAGAGGGAAGACCCAGGAATCTTCTCAGTTCCATGCTCTATCTCTAGAGCTAAATTCAAAGAGTCTCTCGTCGACTCAGGGGCTAGTGTTAATGCCATGTCAAGGGCAATTGCAGAGAGATTGGGAGCTGATATTCGATCTCCCAAGACATCTATCACATTCGCGAACTCTTCAACCTCAACTCCATATGGCGCAATCGCTGATTTACTTGTCACAGTAGGAGGCTGTCTGGTCCCTACTGATTTTTAAGTTGTTGAGATGAGTGAAAAATCCATTACGCAGCTGATTCTTGGACGACCGTTTATGGCCACGGTTGGAGCGATTATGGATACGCCAAGCAAGAGAATCTCGTTCTCATACATTGACAAGGAGGTGTACTACGAAGCCATCCCCATTAGAAGAACTCCTACACATATCTCTTGCATCACCATTGTCACAGGAGAGACGTTGGTAACTGATCTTTTAGAAGAACCTCCTGACGAGCCAACTGTCACAGACGTTCTAGATAGTCATTTTGTTGATTGTTTATTCACCATGTCTGAGTAGATCCACTTTAGGTTTAGGGTTTTCTCATAAAAGATTTCTTTGAATGCTAGGTTGATTTATTATTAGGATTCACCATCTGAATTAGTTCTTCGCCTTAGGTTGTTCTCAAAACTAATTCTAGGTTGACGAATCTGGAACTTAGATCTTAGGACAATTGATTAGGCACGAGAGTGCGATTAATTACCTGATAGAACCTAGGTGAGCAAATTGATTATTCGCAAAGAGATTTGGTTTAATTAATTTGTGAACATATAAAACCTGATTTTAAAGCTGATTTAGACTTTAGGATTCGCAAAGAGATTTGGAATTCCTAGGATTTAGATCTAGATAGTTTTCGCAACGAGAGTTGGTTAACTATATTTTAGTGATTTGAGTTCAAGAACCGTGCGTAATCTGAATCATGTTAGTTAATTTAGCTGCGTTCATTGATTTCCTGAGAAAAACCCTGGACCTATATTTTTCCAATTGAATTACAACCCTTTTAATTTCTGCACTGCTTTCAATTACATTTGTTTCACTTAGCGTAATTCAACATCTAGAATCTATTGGGTGTTTCTGTGAGTTCTTGTGTTCGACCCCTAGCTATATTACAACTACTGCTTTAGTACTGTTAGGGTATTAATTTGAGCATATCACTAATCAAGAGATATGCATTCCTAACCTATGAGAGTAGTTGTCTAGGGTGTATGTTTGATTGATCTTGATTGTTTTCACTTAATGCTTGCTAGTTAGTGATTCACAAATGAGAGTTTGATCTTTAATTAGTAATTACCATGGTGATTAATGTCTTGAGAGAGAATTAACCACACTTAATGATCATTGCCAAGGAATAGCTTGTTTGTTCATTGAGCATCATGAATTGGTCTTGGATCATCTAAACTCGATTACCCCATCCTTAGATTCGCTTATATCTCTTGCATTACACTTGTTTAGTTTGCTATTTCTCTTCCTTTATTTAAGTTGCTAAACAACAACCTTTCCATAATTGCTTAACTAAATTAGTGCTTTGCATTCTTGGTGTTTGGAACTTAACTCATTGGATTCGATACCTCTTATACTTCAAGACTTGGAAAAGTCTATTATCACAAAGCAGCAACAATGAAAAGATTTGTCATTCGGGAGGTAATTTTCGTCATATCAGTTAAAACTTTAGAAATTATTGTCTTATTCTTTTGATATAAAAAGGAATCCAATGAGAGTGTTTTGTATTATATATTTTGTCAAATGAAGCTATGTAAGCTATTTATAAGTTTTCAAAACCCAAACATAGCTATCAAAACGCATTTTAAAGTAAACGTCATAACTTAAAGCAATTTAACGGCAAGATAATAATACTATGAATGCTATTATTAATTGTTTTCTTCTATAACATCATTAGAATTTTTAAATAACAATTACGCGTAGAATTTAAGTTATAACAATACTCTAAACCAAATCATTAGATCTTACTATCGGACTTACCATAAACATTGATTTTAAGAAAAATAAAATATAGTGTTTGAATTTTAACATAGCTAAAGATACTTAATTATTAATAAATCAAAAACTAAACACACATCTTCTTTCCAAAAAATATTAGTTAAGGTCAATGATACATTGAAATATCAAATATTTAAAACATTGTTTTAACTAAATTATTTATAAAGGTCGTTTAATGTTTGCTAAGCAAACAACATGTATAAAAAAATTAAATAAGATTTAATCTTTGCTAAGATAAAATAAGATTTATTTGTGAAACTTTTAGAGGATGCCTAATTTATTATAGATAATATATACGTAAATATTTAAAGTAAAATTTGTCACACTTATTAATATCATATATACGTCATTGAGTTGTTGAAAAAATAACATAATAATCCTAATTATTATGTTTTCCTAATATTCTTTATTTTTCGTGAGTATTTAAATTCTTCATCTATTTTATAGAATTGGGGGTTAAAGATTATGTAGACAATTCAGCAAAAGTTGAAGAACACTAATTATATTTTAATTTATTTAAAAATAATATTTGATGAATAAACTCTTATGATTACAAATAAGTATTACATAAAACTAATGTGTACCCTCGATTTAGATTGTTGAAACTTTATATATTATAATGATGTTGATAACAAAAAATATTATATACAAGATTCTTATAAAATATCATGTAAAAATGCATAGAAGCTTGACAATTTGAATAATAACAACAAGGTAAAACATTTGCCTTCACAAAACTAAGGGAACATTAATTCGAAGATGATTCAAAAAGCAAAATTGAAAAACTTTGGAAGGTATAGCTCCAAAAATAATGTAATAGATATTGACCATTAAATGTTAAAAACACACAAATAACATCTAGCATGACCAAATTAAGATTTTAAATCTTGTATAGTAATGGAAGGTTTAAGTAGATTTGTAAATAAAATTGTAACAACAATTAAAGTATTTGTTTATGTTTTATCATAAGATATGGTTCTAACGATTATAAATATGTAAGCTTCTCGGTATTTTTATAAACGGTCTTATTTACAAAAAGCATTTACCATACGGAGGAATCAAGGCCATAGCATATAAAGATTTTTCACAACCTTTCAGTTTTTTTTCTTTAAGCCAAGTATAGAACATAATTTTTGACTAGAACGAAGTGTAACTTATTTTGTATGATATTTAACTTACGGTTTTTAAACTAACTGATGAATGTTGAATATTTGATTCGTTTTAGTACTTGAAATTGGTAAGATAAGTGTTTTCCAAAGTTTAAAAGAAAACTTTGTAGAAATCTTAGACGGAAAATTTAGTCAAAAAGTAAAACTCAGTCAACAATACTCTTCGCAACTCTCAGTATTCAACATATCAATTACTTTGACAATATTTAATAAATAGATTGAAATATAAAAAACGAGTAGAGAGTTGAAAATTTAAAAAATTCATTTGCGAAGAGATTCCCTTTGTTAGATTCATTTATATTGCGAGAGAGGCGAGACAACGCAAATTGTGGTAAGAAAAAATGCTATAAAAGTGAATTATGAATTTTATTCGATCAAATAATATAATCAGTACACATTTCAAGCAATTTTAGAGATTGCGACACAATGAGTCCACAAATCATCTCTCTTCTTTAAATACTGGGTTTCGTTAACAATTAGGTGGGGCCTGTCCGAAATGTATTTGATTAGCTTATCGTGACAACCTTTCCCTTCTTCGACAAGATCGTGACAACACGCATCAGTGATGGTTCCATTTCCAAAAACAACACCGATTATATCCAACGCACACTTAGGAGTGATTTTAAGAAGACATGTATCCCATAATAATTTTGCTTCAACTTCTTCGACAGAGAAAGCCGGAACAAATGCACAGAGCAAAGCTGCAACAATGAAAAGATTTGTCATTTGGGAGGTAATTTTCGTCATATCAGTTAAAACTTTAGAAATTATTGTCTTATTCTTTTGATATAAAAAGGAATCCAATGAGAGTGTTTTGTATTATATATTTTGTCAAATGAAGCTATGTAAGCTATTTATAAGTTTTCAAAACCCAAACATAGCTATCAAAACGCATTTTAAAGTAAACGTCATAACTTAAAGCAATTTAACGGCAAGATAATAATACTATGAATGCTATTATTAATTGTTTTCTTCTATAACATCATTAGAATTTTTAAATAACAATTACGCGTAGAATTTAAGTTATAACAATACTCTAAACCAAATCATTAGATCTTACTATCGGACTTACCATAAACATTGATTTTAAGAAAAATAAAATATAGTGTTTGAATTTTAACATAGCTAAAGATACTTAATTATTAATAAATCAAAAACTAAACACACATCTTCTTTCCAAAAAATATTAGTTAAGGTCAATGATACATTGAAATATCAAATATTTAAAACATTGTTTTAACTAAATTATTTATAAAGGTCGTTTAATGTTTGCTAAGCAAACAACATGTATAAAAAAATTAAATAAGATTTAATCTTTGCTAAGATAAAATAAGATTTATTTGTGAAACTTTTAGAGGATGCCTAATTTATTATAGATAATATATACGTAAATATTTAAAGTAAAATTTGTCACACTTATTAATATCATATATACGTCATTGAGTTGTTGAAAAAATAACATAATAATCCTAATTATTATGTTTTCCTAATATTCTTTAGTTTTCGTGAGTATTTAAATTCTTCATCTATTTTATAGAATTGGGGGTTAAAGATTATGTAGACAATTCAGCAAAAGTTGAAGAACACTAATTATATTTTAATTTATTTAAAAATAATATTTGATGAATAAACTCTTATGATTACAAATAAGTATTACATAAAACTAATGTGTACCCTCGATTTAGATTGTTGAAACTTTATATATTATAATGATGTTGATAACAAAAAATATTATATACAAGATTCTTATAAAATATCATGTAAAAATGCATAGAAGCTTGACAATTTGAATAATAACAACAAGGTAAAACATTTGCCTTCACAAAACTAAGGGAACATTAATTCGAAGATGATTCAAAAAGCAAAATTGAAAAACTTTGGAAGGTATAGCTCCAAAAATAATGTAATAGATATTGACCATTAAATGTTAAAAACACACAAATAACATCTAGCATGACCAAATTAAGATTTTAAATCTTGTATAGTAATGGAAGGTTTAAGTAGATTTGTAAATAAAATTGTAACAACAATTAAAGTATTTGTTTATGTTTTATCATAAGATATGGTTCTAACGATTATAAATATGTAAGCTTCTCGGTATTTTTATAAACGGTCTTATTTACAAAAAGCATTTACCATACGGAGGAATCAAGGCCATAGCATATAAAGATTTTTCACAACCTTTCAGTTTTTTTTCTTTAAGCCAAGTATAGAACATAATTTTTGACTAGAACGAAGTGTAACTTATTTTGTATGATATTTAACTTACGGTTTTTAAACTAACTGATGAATGTTGAATATTTGATTCGTTTTAGTACTTGAAATTGGTAAGATAAGTGTTTTCCAAAGTTTAAAAGAAAACTTTGTAGAAATCTTAGACGGAAAATTTAGTCAAAAAGTAAAACTCAGTCAACAATACTCTTCGCAACTCTCAGTATTCAACATATCAATTACTTTGACAATATTTAATAAATAGATTGAAATATAAAAAACGAGTAGAGAGTTGAAAATTTAAAAAATTCATTTGCGAAGAGTTTCCCTTTGTTAGATTCATTTATATTGCGAGAGAGGCGAGACAACGCAAATTGTGGTAAGAAAAAATGCTATAAAAGTGAATTATGAATTTTATTCGATCAAATAATATAATCAGTACACATTTCAAGCAATTTTAGAGATTGCGACACAATGAGTCCACAAATCATCTCTCTTCTTTAAATACTGGGTTTCGTTAACAATTAGGTGGGGCCTGTCCGAAATGTATTTGATTAGCTTATCGTGACAACCTTTCCCTTCTTCGACAAGATCGTGACAACACGCATCAGTGATGGTTCCATTTCCAAAAACAACACCGATTATATCCAACGCACACTTAGGAGTGATTTTAAGAAGACATGTATCCCATAATAATTTTGCTTCAACTTCTTCGACAGAGAAAGCCGGAACAAATGCACAGAGCAAAGCTGCAACAATGAAAAGATTTGTCATTTGGGAGGTAATTTTCGTCATATCAGTTAAAACTTTAGAAATTATTGTCTTATTCTTTTGATATAAAAAGGAATCCAATGAGAGTGTTTTGTATTATATATTTTGTCAAATGAAGCTATGTAAGCTATTTATAAGTTTTCAAAACCCAAACATAGCTATCAAAACGCATTTTAAAGTAAACGTCATAACTTAAAGCAATTTAACGGCAAGATAATAATACTATGAATGCTATTATTAATTGTTTTCTTCTATAACATCATTAGAATTTTTAAATAACAATTACGCGTAGAATTTAAGTTATAACAATACTCTAAACCAAATCATTAGATCTTACTATCGGACTTACCATAAACATTGATTTTAAGAAAAATAAAATATAGTGTTTGAATTTTAACATAGCTAAAGATACTTAATTATTAATAAATCAAAAACTAAACACACATCTTCTTTCCAAAAAATATTAGTTAAGGTCAATGATACATTGAAATATCAAATATTTAAAACATTGTTTTAACTAAATTATTTATAAAGGTCGTTTAATGTTTGCTAAGCAAACAACATGTATAAAAAAATTAAATAAGATTTAATCTTTGCTAAGATAAAATAAGATTTATTTGTGAAACTTTTAGAGGATGCCTAATTTATTATAGATAATATATACGTAAATATTTAAAGTAAAATTTGTCACACTTATTAATATCATATATATGTCATTGAGTTGTTGAAAAAATAACATAATAATCCTAATTATTATGTTTTCCTAATATTCTTTAGTTTTCGTGAGTATTTAAATTCTTCATCTATTTTATAGAATTGGGGGTTAAAGATTATGTAGACAATTCAGCAAAAGTTGAAGAACACTAATTATATTTTAATTTATTTAAAAATAATATTTGATGAATAAACTCTTATGATTACAAATAAGTATTACATAAAACTAATGTGTACCCTCGATTTAGATTGTTGAAACTTTATATATTATAATGATGTTGATAACAAAAAATATTATATACAAGATTCTTATAAAATATCATGTAAAAATGCATAGAAGCTTGACAATTTGAATAATAACAACAAGGTAAAACATTTGCCTTCACAAAACTAAGGGAACATTAATTCGAAGATGATTCAAAAAGCAAAATTGAAAAACTTTGGAAGGTATAGCTCCAAAAATAATGTAATAGATATTGACCATTAAATGTTAAAAACACACAAATAACATCTAGCATGACCAAATTAAGATTTTAAATCTTGTATAGTAATGGAAGGTTTAAGTAGATTTGTAAATAAAATTGTAACAACAATTAAAGTATTTGTTTATGTTTTATCATAAGATATGGTTCTAACGATTATAAATATGTAAGCTTCTCGGTATTTTTATAAACGGTCTTATTTACAAAAAGCATTTACCATACGGAGGAATCAAGGCCATAGCATATAAAGATTTTTCACAACCTTTCAGTTTTTTTTCTTTAAGCCAAGTATAGAACATAATTTTTGACTAGAACGAAGTGTAACTTATTTTGTATGATATTTAACTTACGGTTTTTAAACTAACTGATGAATGTTGAATATTTGATTCGTTTTAGTACTTGAAATTGGTAAGATAAGTGTTTTCCAAAGTTTAAAAGAAAACTTTGTAGAAATCTTAGACGGAAAATTTAGTCAAAAAGTAAAACTCAGTCAACAATACTCTTCGCAACTCTCAGTATTCAACATATCAATTACTTTGACAATATTTAATAAATAGATTGAAATATAAAAAACGAGTAGAGAGTTGAAAATTTAAAAAATTCATTTGCGAAGAGTTTCCCTTTGTTAGATTCATTTATATTGCGAGAGAGGCGAGACAACGCAAATTGTGGTAAGAAAAAATGCTATAAAAGTGAATTATGAATTTTATTCGATCAAATAATATAATCAGTACACATTTCAAGCAATTTTAGAGATTGCGACACAATGAGTCCACAAATCATCTCTCTTCTTTAAATACTGGGTTTCGTTAACAATTAGGTGGGGCCTGTCCGAAATGTATTTGATGAGCTTATCGTGACAACCTTTCCCTTCTTCGACAAGATCGTGACAACACGCATCAGTGATGGTTCCATTTCCAAAAACAACACCGATTATATCCAACGCACACTTAGGAGTGATTTTAAGAAGACATGTATCCCATAATAATTTTGCTTCAACTTCTTCGACAGAGAAAGCCGGAACAATTGCACAGAACAAAGCTGCAACAATGAAAAGATTTGTCATTTGGGAGGTAATTTTCGTCATATCAGTTAAAACTTTAGAAATTATTGTCTTATTCTTTTGATATAAAAAGGAATCCAATGAGAGTGTTTTGTATTATATATTTTGTCAAATGAAGCTATGTAAGCTATTTATAAGTTTTCAAAACCCAAACATAGCTATCAAAACGCATTTTAAAGTAAACGTCATAAATTAAAGCAATTTAACGTCAAGATAATAATACTATGAATGCTATTATTAATTTTTTTCTTCTATAAAATCATTAGATTTTTTAGATAACAATTACGCGTAGAATTTAAGCTATACCAATACTCTAAACAAAATCATTAGATCTTACTATCGAACTTACCATAAACATTGATTTTAAGAAAAATAAAATATATTGTTTGAATTTTAACATAACTAAAGATACTTAATTATTAATAAATCAAAAACTAAAAACACATCTTCTTTCCAAAAAATACTAGTTAAGGTCAATGATACATTGAAATATTAAATATTTAAAACATTTTTTTAACTAAATTATTTATAAAGGTCGTTTAATGTTTGTGAAGCAAACAACATGTATAAAAAATGAAATAATTATTTTTTATTTTTAATCTTTGCTAAGATAAAATAAGATTTATTTGTGAAACTTTTAGAGAATGCCTAATTTATTATAGCTAATATATAAGTAAATATTAAAAGTAAAATTTGTCACACTAATTAATATCATATATATGTCATTGAGTTGTTGAAAAAATAACATAATAATCCTAATTAATAATTTTTTCTAATATTCTATAGTTTTTGTGATTATTTAAATTCTTCATCTATTTTATAGAATTGGGGGTTGAAGATTATGTAGACAATTCAGTAAAATTTGAAGAACACTAAGTATATTTTAATTTATTTAAAAATATATTTGATGAATAAACTCTTATGATTACAAATAAGTATTACATAAAACTAATGTGTACCCTGGATTTAGATTGTTGAAACTTTATATATTATAATGATATTGATATAAAAAATATATTATATACAAGTTTCTTATAAAATATCATGTAAAAATGCATAGAAGCTTGACAATTTGAATAATAACAACAAGGTAAAACATTTGTCTTCACAAGTGGCTGCAGTGTCGTGTCAGAAGAAAACCTTCTCGATGGATTTAGCTAGGAAGCTCTTGATGAAGGTCATGCAAAATTGAGTTGGCTTTCCAACACGAGTAGATTCATGTCATTCCGATCAGCGGTTCAAGCGATACAGTCGATTTATTGAAGATATGCCACTGTCGGAAAATGCAGAGGCAGACCGAAGTAGCTGAGAGATCATATTGGATGAAAGCCTTCCCGTGCCCAGTTTAATCTCAAATTTTGCGCACAGGTTGGAAATTGAGTTATCTTACCAATGGGAGTGGTTTCAACTCATTCCCCATAATATTCCAGGAGTTATCGCCGATTTAGTTGACACATATCAACTCTGCCCAGTTTGCCCAAGATCCGACCCGGTTTGTCTCGGGTCGACCCGGTTCGAACCCCTTGTGTATTTAAGCATATTTTAGATATTTCTAAACCTAAGTTTTCTTCTTTCTAGAGTTGAGTTTTATCCTAAACTCTTCTTATGATGATTTTGGATAGATCGTCATCATTCATGCCACTCTAGTGAAGGATTCTTCAACCTTATCTTTTATTTAATGCATCTTCTTTATCTTTATGTTTTTTTCCTTTTTGTTCTTCATGTTCTTTAGTCTTTAGAACCTTTTGTTGGGTTTTTGGATTATGCTTGATTATTGATGGTTAATCTTTGATGCTTATGTTATGGATCATTGCTTTCCTTCCTTATTTAGTGTTCTTAATGCTAGATTAAATTTGAGAAAATTAATCTAGATCAAAGGGAAAATCATGAACACCAAATGTTTGATGAAATTCCCAAAGAACAAAATGAGGGATTTACATATCTTAGCTCATTAGAATGGATGTCTAAGGTGTATTTTGGTTATTAGAACTTGATATTAATGCTTGTTCGTCATTTAATCATAAATGAGAATTTGATATTGATTAAGAGATTAACAAAGAGGTTAGTATCATGAGAGTGAATTCACCTTAATTAAGTGTTCTATACCTAAGGATTAGCATTGATTGTGTGCATTTGCATCATTAGTTAATTGTCTTGATGGTTAGATGATGATGATTTAGGTTGATTCTTGTTAGATCCTTCACATAGGTTAGCTTTTAATGCAAGATTTAGATTGAGAGATCAAATCTAGAACTTAGGTATTTCACGCCCGAGAGGTGTTCGATGAAATGCTTGAACCAAACCTTTTGTGAACTTTGCATATCCTAGCCAACGGAAGTTGATGTTTAGGGTGTTTAGTGAACTAATTGGAATTGTTTTTTAATGCTTGTTCATTATTTAATCACAAATGAAAATTTGTTCTTGATTAGATAATTAATAAAGTGATTAGTGCCATGAAAATGGATTAGTCATATTTGTGAATCCCATGTTCTAGGATAGTGTTTAATACAATCTTTGTCATCGTTATTTGATAAACACTTGCTCTAACTTAAGTCATTTCTTGCGTTCCTATAGTGATGTTCTTTGTGCCTCCTTGGATTGATCCTCTTGTACTATAATGATATGAGTAGACTTGAGTAATTGACTAAGACTCCAAAAAAGTCTATCATCAATTTGGCGCCGTTGCCGGGGAGGCAATAACAATAACCATTAGAATTTAGATTTTTCTTGAGACTAGAGCTTTTTATTCTATTTTGTTGCTACTATTTTCACTTTTCTTGTGATTTCCATGAAGGGAGTGACAATGAGGAAGCAACCGTCAAGCTAGTGACGTTAAACGCGCCCTTGGGGACCTCTCCAAGCCTATCCCTTGTCAAGCTTGTGATATATCATGGTTTTTACCCTGTTTAGGCCATGATATAAGTCCTTTTTATAGAGTCTTTCTAGTGTTTTGTAGTCTTTTAGAGTCTTTTACAGGTTATAGCACGTTTGGAGCATAATTGGAGATATTGGAGATTTCTGGAACATTCTGGAGCCAAGCAGAGATCCGTATAGCTGAGACATGAAAATCACCTGAGTATCGATCGATACCCCCTGGTATCGATCGATACCCGTCGAGGAAACAGAAGGATCGCGACTTATTGAAGAGTTGAAGAATTGCAGAATCAAAACCTTTCTGATTATTTATTTGATGATTTATTCAGTTATGTTGATTGTTTCATTCTCCATGTCTGAGTAAATCCACTTTAGGTTTAGGGTTTTCTCATAAAGGGTTTCTTTGAATGCTAGGTTAATTATCTGTTTAGGATTCACCATCTGAATTAGTTCTTCACCATAGGTTGTTCTCAAAGCTAATTCTAGGTTGACGAATCTGGAACTTAGATATAAGGATAATTGATTAGGCACGAGAGTGCGATTAATTACCTGATAGAACTTAGGGTGAGCAAATTGATTATTCGCAAAGAGATTTGGTTTAATTGATTTGTGAACATATCAAACCTGATATTAAAGCTGATTTAGACTTTAGGATTCGCAAAGAGATTTGGAATTCCTAAGATTTAGATTTAGATAGTTTTCACAACGAGAGTTGGTTAGCTATACTTTAGATATTTGAGTTCAAGAACCGTTCGTAATCTGAATCCTGTTAGTTAGTTAGTCTGTATTCATTGATTTCCTGAGAAATACCCTGAGCCTATATTTTCCTCCATTGATTTACAACACCTTTAATTGCATACTTGTTTTCGTTTACATCTTTTGATTTAGCGTATTTTGGATCTATATAATCTATTGTGTGATATCTTGAGTTCTTGTGTTCGACCCCTGATTTACTGCAGCAACTGCTTTAGTACTATTTAGGGTATTAATTTGAGCATATCAAATTTGGCGCCGTTGCCGGGGACTCAATTCACCATTAGATTTTAGCTAAGAAATTCGTCTAAATCGCCTGAGTATCGATCGATACCCTTCAATATCGATCGATACCCGACGTATATTTTAGTTACTTACGTTCTTGGTTTTTGTTTTCAGGTGCATGCCTAATCGAAAAACCAAAAGGAACAAGAACGCTGAGCTAGTTGACCTGTCACTCGAGCAACTAGCACTTGTGGAACGCACAAACAGGAAAGCAAAGAAATCAGCTAAGATGAACAACAATCAAGTGGGGTTGGTTCGTGATGCAACTGGTGCTTACAGAGACCAAGAGGGTCGGTTGTGCAATGAGAAAGGACAACGTCTGGATGGAGAAGGGATCGTCATACCACCTGCTCCTGTTGTCGCTGAGAATGTCGCTGGGAACGCGAGGAATGTTGTGGTTAATCGTGGAAGGACGATTGGTGAGTACAACAGGCCTGATCAGTTTTTCGCTAATCGGTCAGCGATTCGTCCTCCTGCGTTTAAGAGGAATGACTTTGAGATGAAACCTGCATACTACACTCTTGTGGGACAGCATCTCTTTCATGGTCTTCCTCATGAACATCTGATGGATCATGTGGAGAAGTTCGAGGACTTGGTCACTAGCATCAATAGTAATGGAGTGTCCTACGACTATCTCTTCTGCAAGCTCTTCCCCTACTCTCTAGGTGGAGATGCGACGTACTGGCTGAGGCAGCTACCTCCTGGATCGCTGACTACTTGAGAGGACACTAAGAGAGCCTTCCTGATCAACTTCTACGATGATGCACGATCTGAGGATTTGAAGAATAAAATCTCCCAATTTTCTCAAGGACCTACTGAGGCGTTCAAGGCTGCTTGGACGAGATTCAGATCGTATCAGAGAGATTGTCCACATCAAGGATACTCTGATGTGCAGCTGCTGGGTATCTTCTTTAGAGGAGTAGATTGGAGGTATCAGATGGCTCTGGACGCTTCGATCAATGGTAATTTCAACACCAGGTACCCTGAGGATGCTTATGTGTTGATTGAAAACTTTGCATCTAGCAGTAGCACCAAGAGTGCAGATTTCGAGCGCAAGAAGCTGGCTGGTAATCATGATGGGTCGCAGATCGCTGAAGTTAAGGCTCAGCTGGATTCTATGCACAGTCTTCTGCTGGGAAAGACAACAAAGGCGTTTCACTTTGCTGAGGATGTTGAGGTGTTCAATGAGGGTGAAGCAAAGGATGTTAACTACATTGGTGGTTCTGGTTTTCAGGGTCAGAGGAACCAATTCAACAACCTAAGCTTCAACAACAATTTCCAGCAAGGAGGATTCAACCAGAAACCTTCCCAGAACAGCTGTTACACCAGGAACTATGGGAGTTCTTCTTACGAGCCTATGCCTGCTAAAACGTCAGAAAGCAAGATCGAGACTATGCTTGAAACGCTCGTTGAAGGACAGCAGCAGATCACAGTGACTTTCAATGGTAAGATGGACGCCATGTACAAAGATCTGAGTGGAAGGATCGATGCTCTTGGTATTCATCAGATGCAGCTGGAAACTCAAGTAGCTCAGACTTCAGAGAGTACAAAAAGACAAGAAGGTTTTCTTCCAGGGAGAACTGAAAATCCAAGAGCACACGTCAATGCGATCAGCTCAAGTGCAGAAAACTTCGATGGTGATTTAGAAATCGCCAAGGCATCGATCGATACTCCCTTGTATCGATCGATACCAGCTCAGACACATGCTTGAATGGATACAAGAACCCGTGTATCGATCGATACCCCATTGGTATCGGTCGATACTGAGGCGTTTTCTGAGGAGACACATGAGATTTCGACTGTGGTGCCTAAAGTACTTGCAGAGAGAGTCTATATACCGAGGATACCTTATCCCAGAGCTCTTGGGAAGGCTAAGAAGGAGGTAGAGGACGTAAGATGAAAAACCATGGATAATCTGATTGTGGAGCCTCTTGATGATGATATATCTGCCAAGGATAATTCAACATCGATAGCATCGATCGATACCCTACATGGTGTCGATCGATATCCCTCGCAGAACGAGCCAGAAACTGTGGAAACACCCGAGTTGATCAAAGAAAGAGTTCGCAAGCCCAAAAAGCTGAATCCTGTTCCTAAACACCTCAGAGATCCCATCTCTCCAAAGCAGCTGCGTGACTTTGAGAAGATGGTAAGAAGGATTTCCCCTGAATCGTCTTTTGAAGAAGCTCTAGAACACCGTCCTCTGCTAAGTCACTTCAAAGATTGCAGAGAAACTGAGGAAGAGATTAAGGCACTCTTCATTAAGGCTAGAGGCGCACAACCTCCACTGAGACAGCTGACACAAAGAGAAGATCCAGGGAAATTCGCGGTTCCATGCTCTATCTCTGGAGTTGATTTCAAAGAGTCTCTCGTTGACTCAGGGGCTAGTGTCAATGTCATCTCCAAGGCAATTGCAGAACGGTTGGGCGCTGATATTCGATCTTCAAAGGTATCTATCACATTCGCGAACGACTCCACCTCACTTCCATACGGTACAATCTCTGCTTTGCTGGTCAAAGTAGGAGATTGTCTGGTGCCAACTGATTTTCAGGTTGTGGAGATAAGTGCGATATCTCGTATGCCTATACTCCTGGGACGACCATTTATGGCTACTGCTGGCGCAATCATAGACACGCCTAATAAGAGAATCTCTTTCTCTTACATTGACGGAGGGATCTATTATGATGTCATTCCCCCTAGGAGTGCTGCCACACGTGTCTCTAACATCGAGGTTGTTACAGAAAAGTCCCTGGCAGTTGATCTTTTGGAAGAGCCTCCTGATGAGTCTACTGTCGCAGACATTTCAGCTGAACCGCCCAGCATTCCCAAGGAAGTTGTCAAGAAAGCTAATGCAACAAAGAAGAAGAAGGCCAAGAGCAAAAAAGTCGAGAACCCCCATGTCACTTTAATCCCTCAGAAGAGTGATGGAAATTCGATTGAGTATAAGGTCAAGTGCAAAGGAGCTTCGAAGCCATTCTCTAAGGCTAGAATTCTTTGTACTTCGGAGCTGAAAGAGAAAGGACAGGAGTTTGTGGAAGGCATGTTGAGCAAAACTCTGAAGCTAGCAATGTCAAGTTGTGGAGCCTGTTTTGGTGCAAGCTCTCACTCTTATCCAGCCTGAAGGGCGTTACAGTCAATCCAATGACGTTAAACGAGCGCTTGGTGGGAGGCAACCCACTGGTGAGTCTATATATATAAGTCTTTTCTTTTTTATTTTTCATTTTGTGTCAGGATTAACAAGGAACAAACTCGAAATCGTCTGAGTGTCGATCGATACCCTTCAGTATCGATCGATACCCTACGCGATTGAGAAAGGTTCATGTCGATTTAAGTCTGGTACCGATCGATACGAGGCTGTGTGTCGATCGATACTCAATGTTCCAGCAAGGTAACTTCTTGTTTTTCCCAATTTTATTCTGTTCTTTTGTTTTCTTACACTGACTCTAGGCTACATAACACTGGGGACAGTGTTGTTCAAGTCTGGGGGAGGTGTCTGCTGACATTGTGTTTTTTTTTCTTAGAGTCAGTCGTTTTATCGAGTCAAAATTGTTTTATTGAGTCAAAACTTGTTGGAGATAATGATCATGTGCTTGAACCTATTGATTTGATTTTGTTTTTGAGTGCACAGTGTTACAGGATCAGTTCTAGATCGACTAATGAAAAATCCAAGGACTGACCAGTTGACTAGAAAACATCCATGTCTCCAGCAGAGTTCCTCTGAAGCCTGAGCCAAATTTTGCACTTGATCAATGTGGTTAGTGTTTTTAGAGCTTGATTCATCATTCATATCTGATAAAGGAACTCATATGTTTATAGTAATGGTATCTCTCTCCCCTGTTATAAGTTGATAAAGAAGAGCATAAAATATTGAAATGATTTTCTTCTGAGTAGAGGGCTAGGAAAATTTCCATCGATCTCATTATTCTACTCAAGAGGGAATGATCACACAAAGGTTTGGAAGCGAGGCTAGGATTTTCCTATGATGCCATTATTCGCCTACATCCTTTGATACACAGATAGAAAAGAATCGGGGATTTGGTGGCAAACACCATCAGTACTCGCGTTTCACACCTTGATGTGTATATGCAAAGGTGAAAATAAAAAGAAAGAATATAATAAGAAATAAGTCTGGGGAGAGAAATTGATACAAAAAGTGTGAAAAATGGTGGTTCC
This sequence comes from Eutrema yunnanense, assembly GCA_002933935.1. Lineage (NCBI taxonomy): Eukaryota > Viridiplantae > Streptophyta > Magnoliopsida > Brassicales > Brassicaceae > Eutrema > Eutrema yunnanense. The sequence continues at coordinate 53,396 of PKML01073247.1, forward strand.
TTGTCATGATATTGTATGGTAAAGAATCTAGAAGGTTCTTGAACATTGGCTGCAGCGATGAAACTGGCGATGAGGGCTTTATTTGAACAATGCTGTGGGATAATGTGTGGAGTATGGGAAAGCTGCGAATGTCTACGGAGAAGTACATGGTAGTTAGATCAAAAGCTGATTTGGTGACACTTGGGTACTTGGAAAGAGGGTCATTTCGATGGTTCCTGAACAGGTGAGTCTCTACGTTTTCAAACCTCTTTCTCTGGTTTAGTCATCTATTTGCTTGAGGGCAAGCAAAGGCTAAGTCTGGGGGAGTTGATATATCATGGTTTTTACCCTGTTTAGGCCATGATATAAGTCTTTTTTATAGAGTCTTTATAGTGTTTTGTAGTCTTTTAGAGTCTTTTACAGGTTATAGCACGTTAGGAGCATAATTGGAGATATTGGAGCTTTCTGGAACATTCTAGAGCGAAGCAGAGATCCGTATAGCTGAGACATGAATACCCCCTGGTATCGATCGATATCCGTCGAGGAAACAGAAGGATCGCGACTTATTGAAGAGTTGAAGAATTGCAGAATTGGTCCAGAAGACTTTGATATTTACAAGATGGCCCAGAACGTGTTTTAGCTATATAATCAGGTTTTCAGCCACCTGTTTAGGCTATGCTTTATTTTGTATGTTTTATTTTACTTTGGTTTGAGAGAGACAAGTCTGAATCTCCCTTCGTCCGAGATCAGATCTCAAAATCTCTTGTTACTCTTTCTATTTAATTGATGATTTATTCAGTTATGTTGAATGTTTCATTCTCCATGTCTGAGTAAATCCACTTTAGGTTTAGGGTTTTCTCATAAAGGATTTCTTTGAATGCTAGGTTAATTATCTGTTTAGGATTCACCATCTGAATTAGTTCTTCACCATAGGTTGTTCTCAAAGCTAATTCTAGGTTGACGAATCTGGAACTTAGATCTTAGGATAATTGATTAGGCACGAAAGTGCGATTAATTACCTGATAGAACTTAGGGTGAGCAAATTGATTATTCGCAAAGAGATTTGGTTTAATTGATTTGTGAACATATCAAACCTGATTTTAAAGCTGATTTAGACTTTAGGATTCGTAAAGAGATTTGGAATTCCTAAGATTTAGATTTAGATAGTTTTCGCAACGAGAGTTGGTTAGCTATACTTTAGTGATTTGAGTTCAAGAACCGTGCGTAATCTGAATCATGTTAGTTAGTTAGTCTGCATTCATTGATTTCCTGAGAAATACCCTGGGCCTATATTTTTCTCCATTGATTTACAACACCTTTAATTGCGTACTTGTTTTCGTTTACATCTTTTGATTTAGCGTATTTTGGATCTATATAATCTATTGTGTGATATCTTGAGTTCTTGTGTTCGACCCCTGATTTACTGCAACAACTGCTTTAGTACTATTTAGGGTATTAATTTGAGCATATCAGCTTGCGACACAAAACAAGCATGAATAAGAGGACCACGCTCCTCAACAATAAAGGATGGCAAATTTGGGTCGGATCGGTCTAAGATTGGTCTCTTGGGTCCAAGGTCGTGGTTTGTGCTGAAAGGAGGGTTAGGCCACAACTTGTCACACTCCTCTCCTCCTCGATTCAATTTCAAGGTATGATTCTGACTCCACTTCATTGTATATACATTCTTGCATATTTTTACTCTCTCTTTTATTTTTGTTGCACCGAGACGGTGCAATTCAAGTTTGCGGGAGGGGTTTGTGTCATTTTACATTGTATTTTGTGATCTTATTTTCCTTTTTTCATACTTGAGTCTCATGCATACATATAAGTGCATAAAAATCATAAAGTTTTGAAAATTTTGAACACAAAAAGAACGCATATAGTTGCATATAGGTCGCATTTGCATTTGCATAGAGAGCAATGATGTAATCTCCATGTATAATATCATTTTAAGAGCTCGGTTCATTGCCCTCGTTTTTAGTTGTTCGATGCTTTGATTGAGTTTGAAATCAAGGATGATCCATATTTTGATCTCATGTTTCATTACTCGGGTCTTAGCTAAAGCGAGTCACTAATTGAGTCCAATCCTACTTAAGTGAGAACCGTAATCTTGACACTTTAATTATCATGTTTATGCATCTCATAGTGAGTTCATGGATACCACACACATATTTGGGCTTTCTTATCCTTTTTACCACCCTCTCGTTAGCTCAAATAGCCGATTCCCATCATTGGAACGGTTAACCATACATTTAACCTACCCTCCTTTCAAGCCAAATCTTTAGTGTGCGGATATGAGGCCTAATTTTTCGAGTAAGCTTGGCAAAAAGTGTTGAGTTTAGGGCGACAAGGATAGGTTTGCATGTAGATATATCCCAACATCAAGGGTTAGACTAGGCTAGGCTAGCTAGGAAGGGAATTTTTGGGGTTTGGTATGAAAGAAGATATATGATCGATGAGATTGTGGTGTAAAAGAGAAGCGAATCCAAAGGTGAATGGAAAGGCAAAAAGGGGATGCAATATTGTGAAGTGTTTGGTGCAAGGTTATGAAGTTAGCTCTCATGCATTGGTTTTAGCCTCGGAATGTTCTTTGAAAAACGAAAGAAACCAAAATTTGGCTAAGACAACAAGTGATGAGAAATGAGGCAAGACAAAGAAAAAAAGAAAGAGAAGAAGAGCTAAGGAAACAACAAAAGGAAGCACCAAAGCCACAAAGGTCTATGAAGAAGGAGAAATCCCAAGTGAGAAAAGATGAAGTGGAAGAAGAAGGTAAAAAGCCTTGTGAGAAAAGGGTAGCCTAGGTTGGGGTTTCATGGTTAGAAATGCTAGGGATTGAGACATTGTTAGGCATTGGGTAGATGTAAATCTATCCTTGTATGCATAGAATGCTCTTTACTCTTAGCATATTTCTAAGCTTGCTCATTCATGGAGAGACCCCTTGCTTTGGAGTAACCACATACATTTGAGATCATTTTAATCTCAAGGCCTTAACCATGACCAAATGAATTCACTTGTCTTGCATAAACATGATTCACTTGACATTCCGATCAGCGGTTCAAGCGATAAGGTCGATTTATTGAAGATATGTCACTGTCGAAAAATGCAGAGGCAGTTCGAAGTAGCTGAGATATCATATTGGATGAAAGCCTTACCCTGCCCAGTTTAATCTCAAATTTTGCGGACAGGTTGGAAATTGAGTTATCGCCGATTTAGTGGACACATATCAACTCTGCCCAGTTTGCCCAAGATTCGACCCGGTTTGTCTCGGGTCGACCCGGTTCGAACCCCTTGTGTATTTAAGAAAATTTTAGACATTTCTAAGCATAAGTTTTCTTCTTTCTAGAGTTGGGTTTTATCCCAAACTCTACTTATGATGATTTTGGATGGATCTTCATCATTCATGCCACTCTAGTGAATGATTCTTCAACCTTATCTTTTATTTAATGCATCTTCTTTATCTTTATGTTTTTCCCCCTTTTGTTCTTCATGTTCTTTAGTCTTTAGAACCTTTTGTTGGGTTTTTGGATTATGCTTAATTATTGATGGTTTGATGGTTGATCTTTGATGCTTATGTTATGGATCATTGCTTTCCTTCTTTATTTAGTGTTCTTAATGCAAGATTAAACTTGAGAAAGTTAATCTAGATCAAAGGGAAAATCATGCACACCAAGTGTTTGATGAAATTTCCAAAGAACAAAATAAGGGATTTACATATCTTAGCTCATTAGAATGGATGTCTAAGGTGTATTTTGGTTATTAGAACTTGATATTAATGCTTGTTCGCCATTAAATCACAAATGAGAATTTGATATTGATTAAGAGATTAACAAAGAGGTTAGTGTCATGAGAGTGAATTAACCTTAATTAAGTGTTCTAGACCTAAGGATTAGCATTGATTGTGTGCATTTGCATCATTAGTTAATTGTCTTGATGGTTATATGATGATTATTAGGTTGATTCTTGTTAGATCCTTCACATAGGTTAGCCCTTAATGCTAGATTTAGATTGAGAGATCAAATCTAGAACTAAGGTATTTCACGCCCGAGAGGTGTTCGATGAAATGCTTGAACCAAGCCTTTTTGTGAGCTTTGCATATCCTAGCCAACGGAAGTTGATGTTTAGGGTGTTTAGTGAACTAATTTGAATTGTTTCTTAATGCTTGTTTATTATTTAATCACAAATGGAAATTTATTCTTGATTAGATAATTAACAAAGTGATTAGTGCCATGAAAATGGATTAGCATATTTGTGAATCCCATGTTCTAGGATAGTGTTTAATGCAATCTTTTTCATCATTATTTGATTGTTAATCATTCATTTGATTGTTTAATCCATGATCCAACATTTCTATCTTTGTTTTCTTCCTTATATTTTACTTTCTTAAATTAAAACGAAAACATAAAAAGCCAAAACCACTTGCTCTAACTTAAGTCATTTCTTGCATTCCTATAGTGATGTTCTTTGTGCCTCCTTGGATTGATCCTCTTGTACTACAATGATATGAGTAGACTTGAGTAATTGATTAAGACTCCAAAAAAGTCTATCATCAAGTTGGGGCCGTTGCCGGGGAGGCAACAACAATAACCATTAGGATTTAGATTTTTCTTGAGACTAGAGCTTTTTATTCTTTTTTGTTGCTAATCTTTTCACTTTTCTTAAGATTTTCATGAAGGGAGTGACAATGAGGAAGCAACCGTCAAGCTAGTGACGTTAAACGCGCCCTTGGGGACCTCCCCAAGCCTATCCCTTGTCAAGCTTGCGACACAAAACAAGCATGAATAAGAGGACCACGCTCCTCAACAATAAAGGATGGCAAATCTGGGTCGGATCGGTCTAAGATTGGTCTCTTGGGTCCAAGGTCCTGGTTTGTGCTGAAAGGAGGGTTAGGCCACAACTTGTCACACTCCTCTCCTCCTCGATTCAATTCCAAGGTATGATTCTCACTCCACTTCATTGTATATACATTCTTGCATATTTTTACTCTCTCTTTTATTTTTGTTGCACCGAGACGGTGCAATTCAAGTTTGGGGGAGGGGTTTGTGTCATTTGACATTGTATTTTGTGATCTTATTTTCCTTTTTGCATACTTAAGTCTCATGCATACATATAAGTGCATAAAAAATCATAAAGTTTTGAAAATTTTGAACACAAAAAGAACACATATAGTTGCATATAGGTCACATTTGCATTTGCATAGAGAGCAATGATGTAATCTCCATGTATAATATCATTTTAAGAGCTCGGTTCATTGCCCTCGTTTTTAGTTGTCCGATGCTTTTGATTGAGTTTGAAATCAAGGATGAACCATATTTTGATCTCATGTTTCATTACTCGGGTCTTAGCTAAAGCGAGTCACTAATTGAATCCAATCCTACTTAAGTGAGAACCGTAATCTTGTCACTTTAATTATCATTTTTATGCATCTCATAGTGAGTTCATGGATACCCACTACAAGAAAACATTCGATTTGCAATGGAATTTGCGATGGATAATATCCGTCACAAATTTGCAACGGATTTGCGAGTAATTTGCGAGGGATTTGCGAGTGTTTGACTAGTCGTCGCAAATCCGTCGCTAATTTGCGAGGGAATGGGTCGTCGCAAATTGCGACGCCTTTGCAACATATTTGCGACAAAGGTGCGAGGGATCGTCTAGAGTCGCAAATTCATCGCAAATTTGCGACGGAAATACGCGGGATTTGCTAGAGCTTGTCTATAGTCGCAAATCCCTCGCAAATTTGCGAGGAACAATAAGTCGTCGCAAATCCGTTGCAAATTTGCAGTGGAATTGCTAGGGATTCATTCCTTAATTTCGGCAAGGAAAAATCGTGACACGTGTCTAACGGTTTTAAAAGTGAATCTAAAAAAATTAGATTTCTAAACTTATTTAATGATGTGCATTCATAAACTGCGAATATTTGGAAATGTCTCCGTATGATAAAACGTCATATATCCGTATCTGTTGTTTATGAATATATATAGAAGTTCAACATTGCTCGTACCATCAAAATTATTATATTTTCCGAAAATATGCTTATGATCATGACTCTTATAAGATTATAAACCATGAGATTATAAACTGTAAACTTTATTATGATAATAAAACGTATACCCTAAACCTTAAACCTTAAAAACTAAATCTCATGAATTTGCAACGGATTTGCGATGGATCCGTCGCAAATCCATCGCAAATCAAGGGTCCATCGCAAATCCGTTGCAAATTTGCTATGGATTTGCGATGGATCCTTCGCAAATCTATCGCAAATAAAGGATCCATCGCAAATCCATTGCAAATTTGCAATGGAATTGCTAGGGATTCATTCCTTAATTCCGGCAAGGGAAAAATCGTGACACGTGTCTAACGTTTTTAAAAGTGAATCTAAAAAAATCAGATTTCTAAAGTTATTTAATGATGTGCATTCATAAACCGCAAATATTTGGAAATGTCTCCGTATGATAAAACGTTATATATCCGTATATGTTGTTTATGAATATATATAGAAGTTCAACATTGCTCGTACCATCAAAATTATTATATTTTCGGAAAATATGCTTATGATCATGACTCTTATGAGATTATAAACCATGAGATTATAAACCGTAAACTTTATTATGATAATAAAATGTATACCCTAAACCTTAAAAACTAAATCTTATGAATTTGCAACGGATTTGCGATGGATCCGTCGCAAATCCATCGCAAATTAAGGGTCCATCGCAAATCCGTTGCAAATTTGCTATGGATTTACGATGGATCCGTCGCAAATCCATCGCAAATCAAGGATCCATCGCAAATATGTTGCAAATTTGCAATGGAATTGCTAGGGATTCATTCCTTAATTCCGGCAAGGGAAAAATCGTGACACGTGTCTAACGGTTTTAAAAGTGAATCTCAAAAAATCAGATTTCTAAAGTTATTTAATGATGTGCATTCATAAACCGCGAATATTTGGAAATGTCTCCGTATGATAAAACGTCATATATC
>PKML01073247.1:75626-98472 GCA_002933935.1 Eutrema yunnanense
GTGAACTGGTCAGTCTTTGGATTTTTCATTAGTCGATCTAGAACTGATCCTGTAACGCTGTGCACTCAAAAACAAAATCAAATCAATAGGTTCAAGCACAAGATCACAATCTCCAACAAATTTTGACTCAATAAAACAGCTTTGATTCTATAAAACGACTGACTCTAAGAAAAACAAACACAATGTCAGCAGACACCTCCCCCAGACTTGAACAACACTGTCCCCAGTGTTATCTAGCCTAGAGTCAGTAGAAGAAATAAAGCAGAAGGATAGAACGAAGAGAAACAAGAAGTTACCTTGCTGGAACGTCAAGTATCGATCGACACACAGCCTGGGTATCGATCGATACCAGGCTTAAATCGACTTGACGAACCATATTTTCGCGATCGGTGTCGAACGATACCAGTGGGGTATCGATCGATGCTTAGGCGAATTCGAGTTGCTCCTTGTTCACCCTGACACAGACTCAAAACAAACGAAAATAAAAACCAAAAAAAATTGACTCAAGGACAGACTCACCAGTGGGTTGCCTCCCACCAAGCGCTCGTTTAACGTCAATAGCTTGACTGTAACGCCCTTCAGGCTGGATAAGAGTGAGAGCTTGCACCAAAACAGGCTCCATCACTTGACATTACTAGCTTCAGAGTTCTGCTTAGCATGCTGTCCACAAACTCCTGCCCTTTCTCTTTCAGCTCAGAAGTAAGAAGGACTCTGGCTTTGGAGAATGGCTTCAAACCTCCTTTGCACTTTACCTTGTACTCAATCGAATCTCCATTACACTTCTGAGGTAACAAAGTGACATGGGGATTCTCGACCTTTTTGCTCTTGGCCTTTTTGGCAACTTCCTTGGGGATGCTGGTCGGTACAGCTGAGATCTCTGCGACAGTAGGCTCATCAGGAGGTTCTTTAAAAATGTCAATTGCTAGCGACTCTCCTGTGGTAACCTTGCTGCTAGAGACACATGTGGGAGCAACTCTAGGGGGAATTGCATCATAGTAGACATCTCCGTCAATGTAAGAGAAAGAGAGTCTCTTATTAGGTGTGTCGATGATCGCACCAGCAGTGGCCATGAACGGCCGTCCCAGGAGTAAAGAAACCTCAGATCCTTTGCTCATTTCCACAACCTGAAAGTCAGTGGGCACCAGAAAATTTCCTACTTTTACAGGCAAAGCATGGATATTACCGTATGGAGGTGAGGTGGAGGAGTTTGCAAATGTGAGAAGCAAAGTAGGGGGTCCTATGTCAGCCTTCAATCGTTCAGCAATCTCCTTTGACATCACATTGACGCTAGATCCTGAGTCAACTAGAGACTCTTTGAACTCGACTCTAGAGATAGAGCACGGCACTGCGAATTTCCCTGGATCTTCTCTTTGGGTCAGCTGTCTCAGTGGAGGTGGACCTCTAGTCTTAATGAAGAGTGCCTTAGGATCATGATTCATCTTCTGGGGTTTGCGAACTCTTTCTTCAATCAGTGCAGGTGTTATCACAGGTTCTGGCTCGTTCTGCGAGGGGTATCGATCGACACTAGGTATGGTATCGATCGATACTGACGTTTTTGAATCGTTCCCCGTAGATACATCTTCCTCAGAAAGAAGCTTCTTAGGAATTTTGTTGAGCAACATCGCACTGTACTCAGCTGTGATCAACATGACACCTTCCTCGATGCTCACGTTGCTAGAGACCATCTTCTTCACATAACTCCTGAAAGCTGGACATGTCTTGATAGCTTCAACCAAAGGGAGCTCCACAACCAACTTATCTAGCATGGCCCTGCATCTGGCATCTTCCCATTCCTTCCTTGTCAGCTTAGGAAGTATAGGAAAATGTGCCTTGGGTGTATACACTCGTTCTGCGACTACCTTAGGCGCCACATTCGAAGCCTCAGTTGCCTCTACAGAAATCGCTTCAGTATCGACCGATACCAGTGGGGTATCGATCGATACACGGGTTTTTGAAGTATCCTGTTTCAGAATTTTGACCGGCATCGATCGATACTGGGGGGTATCGAACGATGCTCTGGCGATTTCAGGATCCTCCTCGAAATTTTCTGCCGTTGAAGTGATGGCATTGACGTGTGCATCATGTGGATGAACTGTCTTTCCCTTGAAGTTTGCAGCAGACTGGGCCACCTGCGTTTGCAGCATCCTTTGACTGGTATTGAGAGCCTCGATTTTCCCATTCAGATCAGAGTAAAGATCGTCAAGTTTCCCATTGAAATCCACTTGTAACTTCTGTTGTCCCAGAAGAATCTGTTCCATCATGGATTTCATCTCGTTATCTGTGGATTTGGGAGGGATGGGCTGGTACGAAGAGTTCCCGTAGTTTCGAGTGTTGTTGTAACCAAATCGTTGACCCTGAAATCCAGAACCACCAATGTAGTTAACATCCACTTCTTCTTCTTCCACTTTCGCTACTTCATCAGCAAAGTTCACATATTTCTTCTGCTTTCCAACCAGGAAGTCCAGTTTGGCTTGCATGTCAGCCATCTGCGATCCATCTGTTCCTCCAGCTTGCTTCTTCCTTTCGAAATCAGCATTCTTGGTGCTATTACTAGACGCCAAGTTCTCTATCAGCACAACTGCAGTATCCGGATACCTCGTGAAGAAATTTCCATTGCTTGCAGAATCCATTGCCATCTGGTATCTCCAATCAACCCCTCTGTAGAAAGTGCCCAGCAGCTGCACCTGAGTGAACCCATGGTGCGGACAGTCTCTTTGGTAGGACTTGAAATGAACCCATGAAGCCTTGTATGCTTATGTCGGACCTTGAGCGAACTGGGAGATTTTGTTCCTGAGCTCCTCGGATCTTGCATCATCATAGAAATTAACCAGGAACGCGTTCTTGGTCTCATCCCATGTAGTAAGTGAATCAGGAGCTAGCATCTCCACCAATAAGCAGCATCTCCACCAAGAGAGTATGGGAAGAGCTTACAGAAAAGGAACTCATTGGGCACTCCATTGTACTTCATGCTAGTGACCAAGTCCTCGAACCTTTCGATGTGATCCATGGGATGCTCATGAGGTAGACCATGGAATGGGTTCTGACTTACGAGAGCGTAGTAGGCAGGCTTCAGCTCGAAGTCATTCCTCTGAAAAGTCGGTATGCGAATCGCAGCTCGATTGGCAAAGAACTGATCAGGCCTGTTATGCTCGCCAAGTGTTCTAGCTCGATCACCTGCAGCATTCCCATCGTTGGCGCGCCCAGCTGGCGCGACAATCTCAGCAACAGGAGCAGGGACAATGATGTTTCCAGCCTCATCAAGTCGCTGCCCTCCTTCATTGCACACATGGCCCTGTTGGTCTCTCAAGACACCAGCTTCATCAGCTCTTAAAACCACAGGGTTGTTCATCCCTGATGTCTGCTTGGTCTTTCTGTTTGTGCGTTCTAATCGTGCTAGTTCCTCTAACGAAAGATGGACCAGCTGAGTGCTCTTATTTCTTCTGGTTTCACGAACATGCATGCACCTGAAACACTAAGATCAAGAACGTTAGTAACCAAAGTCACGATGAGTATCGACCGATACCAGTGGGGTATCGATCGACACTAATAAAGAAATCGCCTCGGTATCGACCGATACTAGGTAGTATCGATCGATACTGGCAGGCTTAGTTGAAACTCGACAGCTACAATCTAATGGTGAAATTGAGTCCCCGGCAACGGCGCCAAAATTGATATGCTCAATTTAATACCCTAACAGTACTAAAGCAGTAGTTGTAGTCTAGCTAGGGGTCGAATACAAAGACTCACAGAAATCACACAATGAATTGTAGAATCAAGCTAAGCTAAGCAATTCAGGTTAAGCAGAAAACAGAAAGCAGTAAACGAGTTGTAATTCAATCAGAAAAATATAGGCCCAGGGTTTTTCTCAGGAAATCAATGAATGCAGACTAACTAACTAACAGGATTCAGATTTAGCGCAGTTCTAGAACTCAAATCACTAAAGTATAATTAACCAACTGTCGTTGCGAAAACTATCTAAATCTAAATCCTAGGAATTCCAAATTTCTTTGCGAATCCTAAAGTCTAAATCAGCTTTAATAATAGGTTTGATAAGTTCACAAATCAATTAAACCAAATTTCTTTGCGAGTAATTAATTTGCTCACTTAGGTTCTATCAGGTAATTAATCGCACTGTCGTGCCTAATCAATTATCCTAAGATCTAAATTCCAGACTCGTCAACCTAGAATTAGCTATGAACACAACCTAAGCGAAGAACTATTATTCAGATGGTGAATCCTAAACAGATAATTAACCTAGCATTCAGAGAAATCCTTTATGAGAAAACCCTAAACCTAAGGTGGATCTACTCAGACATGGCAATTGAATCAAAAGACATGTTTGAATAAATCATCAATAAAATAATCAAAAGGGTTTAGAGATCTGATCTCGGACGAAGGGAGATTCAGACTTGTCTCTCTAAAACCAGAGTAAATTAAACAGAGAAAATAAAGCATAGCCTAAACAGGTGGCTGTAAAATCCTATTTATAACCTAAAACACGATCTGGGCCATCTTGTAAATATCAAAGTCTTCTGGGCCAATTCTGCAATTCTCCAGCTCTTCATCTAGTATCGATCGATACTAGGCAGTATCGATCGATACTCAGGTGATTTCGACTCTCAGCTACACGGATCTTCTGCTTCGCTCCAGAATGTTCCAGAAAGCTCCAATATCTTCCAATTAAGCTCCAAACGTGCTGTGACCTGTAAAAGACTCTAGAACACTACAAAACACTAGAAAAGACTCTATAAAAGGACTTATATCATGGCCTAAACAGGGTAAAAACCATGATATATCACTAATATGTGACACCCATTATCAGTCCTAATTTATAGACTCATTTACGACTACTTGTTAAAAAAATAATTAAAAAAACAAAAAAAAATCCAAAAAATGTTTTTATTTATTAATTAATTAATTACAAAAAAATGAAAAAAAATATATGAAAAAGAAGATCGAAGATCGCATATCTTCTTCCCCTCGCCGGCGCCGTTCTTGGATCTTCTTCTCCCACACCGGCACCGACCTTCGATCTTATTCTCCCTCCATGGCCAAGATCTGCTCCTGCTCCGGTGGTGAAACAGTCCCACGATATCGCCGGCACCGACCTTCGATCTTCTTCTCCCTCTTTCTCTTTCTCTTTCTCTTTCTCTTCCGCCTAGATCTTCTTCTCCCTCGCCGTCGTCGTTGGATCTGGAAAAAAAGATATGGATCGTTCTTTAATCACAACAATGGAAGAGGAAAGATCTGAAAAAAACATCAAACAATATTTCACAGAGTTTACACGGTTCAAGCGATTAAAGTTGATGCCTGCACTATTTTTGGATTGAGATAATATTTCTTGATAAAATCTGGGATGAGGAAAAATCAATTCAAAAAGGAAGACAAGGAAGAAGAAGAAACAATAAAAATAGAAGAATCAATTTAAATCATCCACCGTTGGATTAAACCAATCAACGGAGGAGATCTCAATCCTCGTCTCAATGAAGTAGACAATGAGACGCTTTCATTTTTTTTTTGTCATTTTGTCGTAAATTAGTCGCAAATTCGGAACTATTTTGTGACTACAATTAAAAAATTCGACTGGAGTTACAAATTAGTCCCAAATTTGGAACTATTTTGTGACTACTTATACATGTTATGAGTAAATTCAAAAATCTTTACCCTAAACCCTAAACTTTAAGACCCTATAAGGTTTTAATATCACTTTACAATGATTATGTGTATATAGATATTCAAAAATATGTTAAAACTTAAAAATAAATAAATGTTGAGAAAATTTCTATTTTTCAAAATTATTCCTTATAAAACACATATAACACTTAGTAGATGTTATTATTATATTGAAATTTTTGTAAGTGTTATATTTTTTTGTTTATTATTTGATGTTTATGTGTAAGATCTAGTTTATAATTAAAGATTTATAGTTTATGATTAAGGGTTAGAGGTTTATGGTTTAGAATTTAGGATTTATAAAATGGATTATAAATGATCATATTAAAAAAAAATGTAAGTTTCGAATTTTTGTATATTATTTGATGTTTATGTGTAAGATTTAGTTTAAAATTTAAGATTTAGATCAAATTTATGATTAAGAGTTAGCGGTTTAGGGTTTAGTGTTAAGGGTTTGTGGTTTGAGTTTAAAATTTATTGATTTCTATAAAAAAAAATCAAGTGGAGTTGCAAATTAGTCCCAAATTTGGGACTATTTTGTGACTACTATTAAAAATTAGTCGCAAATTAGTCCCAAATTGGTCACAAAAACTGGGTTTGCAAATTAGTGTACATGTTACCCTAAACCCTAAATTTTAAGAACATATAAGGTTTGGGTATATAGTTGTTCAAAAATATATTTTACAATTTAAGATTTAGAGGTTATGATTAAGGGTTAGAGGTTTAGGGTTTATAATTTAGGATTTATAAAATGATTATATTTTAAAAATTGTAAGTGTTGAGTTTTTTTGTATATTATTTGATGTTTATTTAAAAAAAATCGAGTGGAGTTGCTAAACCGAAGCACATCAGTCACAAATTTGGGACTACTTTTTCAAGTCCTTAAACAGTCGCAAATTTGAGACTCTTTTGTGATTCTTCTGCTTCGTCGCTAATTTGCGACTGTTTTGCCACTACATTGCGAGTAGTCGCAAAGTAGTCGTAAATTAGTCACACTTTCATCCCACTTTTTTGCGACCAAAAAAAGAGTCACAAAAGTTGGTCACAAAAACTGTGTTTTCTTGTAGTCATACTCAAACAGTACAAGGAGGCTTTGGTAGATGGATTTTTGATAATCGAATATCAATTACCCAAATGCTATCGTTGTAGCACTTAGGGATCAATTCAAAGAGGCACAAAGAACAACGCACTAGGAATGCAAGAAATTGCTTAAGCTAAGCAAACAAGTTAGTTTGTGTTTCTAACAATCCTAAATTATTCAAATTAAACAAGCGAACAAGTAAATAAGCACTAAACAAGATTAAGACAATGATAAAAGAGGATATTTGGGCAAGGCAATTGACTTGGGGAAATCTAAGCTAATCAATGATGTCCATTTACTAATACAAGTATATTTCCTTAAGCATAGATCACTAATCAAGATTAATCTAATCTCTTAGCACTAATCACTTTGCTAATTACCAAATCAAGAACAAACTCCCATTTGTGAAAATGTTAATTAGCAAGCATTAAATTCAAGTTCTATTAGCTAATAATCACCTTAGACATTCGTTTTCATGAGCTAAATATGAAAATCTCTTATTTAGATTATTGGGGCATTTCATCAAACACCTTGTGTGCATGAAATGCCATTGGTTTTAGATTAGCTCTCTCAAGCCTAATCTAGCATTAGAAACTCTAAATAAGAAAGGAAATAGATGAATCAAGCCCTCTACATCCCCCCTAATCTACCAAACACAAATGATCCAAGAAGAACTACTCACTAATCATGAAGAACACACCAAATCTCATGAAAGAGGTGTTGTTAATCATGATTAGAGAATAGGAAGATGAAAGATTAAAAGGGAATTAAGAGAAACAAACTTTAAATTGCATAAAAACTCAAGATCTCTCTTACAATCACTTAGAACCCTAAAAGGGAAGGTTTTTAGCAAGAGAAAAGAGAGCCCCTCTAAATATTAGGTCTAAGGCCTTATATACAAGTTTGGGCCGCGCCCCAACACCTGGCCGTGGTGACCCGGTATGGCAGGTCGGTATTATCCCTGGTTTGGATGTGATGATACCGGTCGGTCGTGACGGGTGAAGTTGGGCTGGTGTGGTGATGTTCTTGGAGCATAACTCGTTTGGGCGCCAGACAGACATGTCCTTGCTAAATCTGATTTATCTTTCGAACCAAGGCTCCGAACGACTTGAAACTACCTCCTGACTACAGCTAACCCAATTTGCTACAACTTTGAGGAAGAACTCCGAAGCTAAGTCCGATTGTAAACCCTTCGTCCGGCCAGATCTTTCAGACACATTGACTGTCTTCGATGAGGACGGATTTGGACTTGTGACACCGGGTGGACATTGGCCGGTGCTGTGGGCCGGTACTTCCCCTGTCCATGCTGAGGTTCAGCACCGGACGGTGATGCCGGGCCGTGGCTGGTCTGTGTGGATTACACCGGGCAAGGACACCGGTTGGAAGTGGACCGGTGTTGGTCGAACGTTCGGCGGTGTTGGACCGATGTTGGTCGAACGTTCGGCGGACTTGCCAACTGACTTGACATCCTACGATCTATTTCCATTCTTGCCTAAACGGGATCCCAAAAGAAATCCTCGTCTTCAATTTTAACCTCTTATGGGATCACCTTGGCCTCGGGCGTTGCAACAAAGGGAGAAATAAAACCTTCGAAAGAAACCACCTCGGCGGATCTAATCACCTCGCCTTCATGAACCCCGATCAAAGGATGACTCGCCTCAGAAAAATTTGCCTCGGCATCAGACGCCGTGACCAAAGGAGAAGTCAGACCTACGTGGGAAAATCATGCGGTATATCTATTCACCTCGGCGCCTTCTCCGAACGAAACAGAGCTATTGTAGAGCTGCGCACTTGAATTAGGCAAGCCAACTGAGTCGTTCAAACCATCAAGATATGACATTACACCTCGGCAAGAATTAATCGATGAAGATTGATCGACAATGATGAAGATGGATCGGCAAAATCAAAGACTCGCCGCAGTTCGTATGAATGTGGATAGGATTAATTAAACGACACGGCGGCGGATCTGAAAACCCTAGCTAGAAATTAAATAAACAAGAGAGAAAGAAGATAGAGAAGAGAACTACATGTTTTGCAAAAATTTGGAGAAGTGAATAATGGGAAGAATCAAGGGGAGACCTCGATATTTATAATCTATTGGTGAGTGGGCGTGCGTGACCTCTGGAAGCTAACGGCGCATGACCTCGGGAACTAACAGAAAACTCTTACGATTCCCGAGGTAGTTAAAGTAAACCGCGTGAAGGTTTCAACGGTTACCAAATCCCGTACCAAATCATCTTGAGGCGAAGAAACAGCTCAGAGATTTCAAAATTTATAATTCAAAAAACTCATCATGTCACCTCGAAAAAAGGGAGACCTCGGCGTAAAAATAACACTTTTATCATCTCATCAACAAAGACGATATAACAAAGCACCTCGGTTCGATAACAACAACAAAATGAAAAGAACGGTGTCACTTCGGCTCGGCGAAAGCAGCAAGTCGAATCACAGGGCATCAATTCAACATCTTTTTAATTCAACAGTTGATCTCGGCCTTTACAAACTTTCACCTCGTCATAATCATCCCTGAGTGTGACGAGTTGTGGGGCTAACTGTTGGGGTTGGTTTTCACCCATGATCAACTATTGAGAAAATGACTAAGTAAAATGATAGAACAGAGTCTGAGAGATAGGAGAGGCCGAGGCCAAGGCGTAATGATTCACCTCGGGTCGAACCGATTCGCCTCGTGATATATCATGGTTTTTACCCGTTTTTAGCCATGATATAGGTCTTATTTATAGAGTATTTCTAGTATTTTGGAGTCTTTTCGAGTCTTTTCAGGTTTTAGGTGACTTTGGGAGAAAATGAGCCGTTTTGGGTGAAAATGAGCATATAGAGATGCATAGTCATGTAGATACGTCAGAAGTTTGGCATTCGTTGAATAACTTTCCACCGATCGATTGAGCTCAAATTTGAATACAAACCATATTAATGGATTAGCTTTCATTTGGAAGTGGTTTGAGGCCATTCCAACGGTGCGATCAAAAGTTATGCCAGTTTTCGTGAAGACAGTCCAGTCTGGCGAGCAGAAGAGTCGACACAGAGGATGTGTATTGATCGATACACACCCTGTATCGATCGATCCTGCTCTAGAGAAAAGGGAAAACGCGACTTTTTAGAAGTCTGGAGATTCTGCACTTTTGTCCAGAAGACTTTAATAATTATAATTAGCCTCAATTCGTGTTTTAACCTATTTATAAGGTTTTTCAGCCACATGTTTAGGCTACGCTTTATTTTACTTTGGTTTTGGAGAGAGAGCTTTGTGAGGGAGACAAGTCAGAACTCTGTTCATCTGAGAGAAGATTTCGAACCCTCTTGTTACTCTTTTCTTATTGTTTATTTTAATGATCTATTTAGTTATGTTGATTGTTTCATTCTCCATGTCTGAGTAGATCCATCTTAGGTTTAGGGTTTTCTCATAGGGATTTCTCTGATTGCTGGTAATTGATTAGTTAGGATTCACCATCTGAATTAGTTCTTCACCATATGTTGTTCTCAAAGCTAATTCTAGGTTGACGAACCTGGAACTTAGATCTTAGGTTAATCGATTAGGCATGACAGTGCAATTGAGTAATCTGATAGAACCTAGGGTGAGCAAATTAATTATTCGCAAAGAGATTTGGTTTAGTTGATTTGTGAACATATCAAACTCGGTATTAAGGCTGATTTATTCTTAGGAATTTGCAAAGATATTTGGGATTCTGAAGTTTAGATTTAGATAATTATCGCAACGACAGTTGGTTAATTATAGCTTAGTGATTTGAGTTCAAGAACCGTGCATAACCTGAACCCTAACTAATTGGTTTGCCTGCATTCTCTGATTTCCTGAGAAATACCCTGAGCCTATTTTCCTCCATCGAATTACAACTTGTTTAATTTACGTATTTGCTTTCAATTCCATTGATCACTTAGCTTAATTCAACCTTTAAAATCTATTGTGTGTTTTCTTGATTCTCTGTGGATTCAATCCCTAAGTATTACAATCGACAAAGCTTTAGTACTTTTAGGGTATTAATTTGAGATAATCAAATTTGGCGCCGGTGCCGGGGACTCTAAAAATCGCCATTAGATTTTAGTCCAGAATTTCGAATAAGCCCGCGTATCGATCGATACTAGTCAGTGTCGGTCGATACTAGTCAGTGTAGGTCGATACTAGTCGTTTTCTTTTGTTGATATCGATCGACACCACCCAGTGTCGGTCGATACTCATCATAATTTTTGTTACGTACGTGCTTTGACTTTTGTGTTTCAGGTGTATACCTACTCGCGAAACCAGGAGGAACAAGAGCACTCAGCTAGTTGATCTTTCCAACAAGGACAATTGGTGTGTACAAACATAGCTGCGAATGTAGGGAATGTTGTGGCTGATCGATGGAGAGGGAAATATCAATCCTCCTCCTGCTGTTGTTGAGGAGATTGTCGCTGGGAATGCTTCGAATGCAGGGAATGATGTGGCTGATCGCGGTAGAACGATTGGTAAGTACAACAAACCTGATCAATTCTATGCCAATCGATCAGCGATTCGTCGTCCTCCTTTCCATAGAAACGATTTTGAGCTGAAACCTGCATACTACACTCTTGTGGGTCAGCACCCTTTTCATGGTCTTTCTCATGAACACCCTATGGATCACATTGAGAGGTTTGAGGATTTGGTTACAAGCATCAAGTGCAATGGAGTATCCTATGATTACCTCTTCTGTAAGCTCTTCCCATACTCTCTTGGTGGGGATGAAGCTTATTGGCTGAAGCAGTTGCCAGCTGGATCACTGACTACTTGGGAGGAGACTAAGAATGCCTTCCTGAACAACTTCTATGATGATGCACGATCCGAGGAGCTCAGGAATAAGATCTCCCTGTTTTCTTAGTGACCGACTGAGACATTTAAGGCTGCTTGGCTCAGATTTAGGTCATATCAGAGAGATTGTCCACATCATGGGTTCACTAATGTTCAGCTGGTGGGTCTTTTCTTAAGAGGGATTGATTGGAGGTACCAGATGGCTTTGGATGCTGCGAGCAATGGAAATTTCAATACCAGGTATCATGAGGACTCTTATGTGTTGATTGAGAACTTGGCTTCTAACAATAGTACCAAGAATGCAGACATGGAGCGCAAGAAGCAAGCTGGTAACTTGGATGGCAGTCAGATTACTGAGGTGAATGCTAAGTTAGATTCAGTGCACAATCTGTTGATGGGAAGGACCCAAAAAGTGGTCCACTTTGCTGCTGACGATGAAGTAGAAGATATTAACTACATTGGTGGAGCTGAGTTTCAAGGTCATAGGTATCAATACCAGCAAAATAACAACCGAAACTTCACCAACAATTCTCAGCAAGGAGGGTACCAATATCCACCACCCAAAGCTCATGAAAGCAAGGTTGAATCTATGCTTGAACAGCTTCTTCAGGGACAACAAAATATGATAGTGGATTTCAATGGAAAGATGTATGCCATGTATGCAGATCTGAATGGGAAAATTGAGTCTCTCAGTATTCATCAGAAGATGCTGGAAACTCAAATATCTCAGACTGTAGTAACTGTCAAGGGAAAGATGGTTCATTCACAGAATGAATATGTCAATACAATCACCTTAAGAAGTGCTAAAGAGGTCAATCCAGGAGTGAAAATTGACCTAACTACAGGAAATTTCGTCGATCTTGACGATGAGGATTCAGAAATTCCCAGGTTATCGACCGACACCACCCAGTAGCGATCGACACCAGTGCATATACTTTCACGGGAAATCTCAAAACCTCGTGTATCGATCGATACCACCACTGTATCGATCGACACTGAGTCTGCAGTCGAGAAGACACCTGAGTTGATGCCAGAGAGGGTTTACAAACCTAAGGTGCCATATCCTTTACTACCTCGACATCTCAGAAATTCCATCACTGCAGAGAAGTTGCTCGGTTTTGAGAAGATGGTAAGGAGGATTCCCCTAAGGTGCCATATCCTTTGCTTTGTCACTTCCGAGATTGCAGAGAAACTCTAGAAGATATCGAGGCACTCTTCATCAAGGCAAGAGGCACACCACCACCAATGAAGCAGTTGACTAAGAGGGAAGACCCAGGAAAATTTTCAGTTCCATGCTCTATCTTTGGAGTTTAATTCAAAGAATCTCTCGTTGATTCAGGGTCTAGCATCAATGTCATGTCAAGGGCAATTGTAGAGCGGTTGGGAATTGCTGATATAAGATCTACTATGATGACTCTCGCATTCGCGAACTCTTCCACCTCAGTTCCATACGGTACAATTCCTGATTTGCTTGTTAAAGTAGGAGATTGCCTGGTTCCTGCTGATTTTCATGTTGTGGAGATGAGTGCAATATCTAGTACACCTTTGATTCTTGGAAGACCGTTCATGGCTACAGTTGGTTCAATTATAGATACGCCCAGTAAGAGAATCTCGTTCTCATACATTGACAAGGAGATCTCCTACAAAGCCATCCCCTCTGGAAGAGCTCCCAAACATATCTCTTGCATCACTGTTGTCACAGGAGAGACGTTGATGGTTGATCTTTTGGACGAACCTTATGAGGAGCCAACTCTCATAGACATTTTAGATGGTCCTTCTATCATCACCAAGAAAGACATCAAAACGGCTAAGGCAAAGAAGAAGGTGAAGAACAAAAGAGTCGAGAGTGCTACCCATGTTACCTTAATCCCTCAGAAGTGTGATGGAGATTCGATTGAATATAAGGTAAGTGCAAGGGAACTTTGAAACCATTCTCTAAGGTTAGAGCTATTCTCACTTCATAGCTGAAAGAGAAAGGAAAGGATGTTGTGAATAGTATGTTGAGCAGAATTCTGAAGTTGGAGATGTAAAGTTGTGGAGCTTGTTTTGGAGCAAGTTCTCATTCTTATCCTTACTGATCGTCCGTAAAGTCAAGCTCGTGACGTAAAACAAACGCTTGGTGGGAGGCAACCCACATGTATGTCTGTATATAGATCCTTTTATTTTTGTGATTCTTCGTTTTTTGTGTTTTGTGTCTTGAGTGAATCAGATTGAACCAAACGAGGAGAAATTGACCTTGCATCGACGAAACCGCCAGGGTATCGATCGATACCATGTTGGTGTCGGTCGATACCCTGCAGGCAGTGATGGAATCGTTGAAGAGAAGTCTCTTGTGTCGACTTAAGCCTGGTATCGATCGATACCAGACTGTGTGTCGGTCGAAACCCCTGTTCCATTACGGTAACTTCTTGTTCTTCATGATTCTACTCTGTTCTTTTGTTTCTTTTACCGGCTCTAGGCTAGATAACACTGGGGACAGTGTTGTTTAAGTCTGGGGGAGGTAGTTGCTGACATTGTGTTTGCTTTTCTTAGAGTCAGTCGTTTTTGAGTCAAAATTTGTTGGATATGATGATCTTTTTCTTGAATCTATTGTGCTGACCTTGCTTCTAAGTAACCATTGTTACAGAATCAGTTCTAGATCGGATTAATGAAAAATCCAAAGGCTGACCAGTTAACTAGAAGACACCCATATTTCCAGCAGAGTCCATTAAAGCCTAAGCTAATTTTTGCACTTCATCGATGTGGTTGATGTCCATAGAGCTTGATTCCTCATTCATATCTGACAAAAGAACCCATGTGTTTAAAGTAATGGTATTCATCTCCCTTGTTATAAGTTAATAGATAAAGGCTTGAAAAGATGAAATGATTTTCTTCATGATATTGTATGGGAACGAGTCTAGAAGGTTCTTGGCATTGATTACAACGATGAAACTGGCGATGAGGGCTTTATTGGATAATGCTGCGAAATATTGTATGTAGTCTGGGAAGCTGCGAATGTCTACGGAGAAGTGCATGGTGGTTAGATTTGGAACTGATTACGTGATATGTGGAGCACTAAGGAAAAGGGTCATTGCAGTGTTTTAAGAACAGGTGAGTCTCCGTGTTTTTCAAACCTCTTTCTCTTGTTTAGCTTTATGTTTGCTTGAGGGCAAGCAAAGGTTAAATCTGGGGGAGTTGATATATCATGGTTTTTACCCGTTTTTAGCCATGATATAGGTCTTATTTATAGAGTCTTTCTAGTAGTTTGGAGTTTTTTCGAGTCTTTTCAGGTTTTAGGTGACATTAGGAGAAAAGTAGCCATTTTGGGTAAAAATGAGCATATGAAAAAATACAGAGTCATGCAGAGATGTCAGAAGCTTGGCATTCTTTGAAGAACTTCCCATCGATGGATTGAGCTCAAATTTGGATACAAGACAGATCAATGGATTACCTTTCATTTGGAAGTGGTTTAAGGCCATTTCAACGGTGCGATCAAAAGTTATGCCAGTTTTCGTGAAGACAGTCCAGTCTGGCGAGCAGAAGAGTCGACACAGAGGATGTGTATCGATCGATACACACCCTGTATCGATCGATACTGCTCGGGAGAAAAGGGAAAACGCGACTTTTTAGAAGTCTGGAGATTCTGCACTTTGTCCAGAAGACTTTAATAATTACAATTAGCCTCAATTCGTGTTTTAACCTATTTATTAGGTTTTTCAGCCACCTGTTTAGGCTACGCTTTATTTTACTTTGGTTTTGGAGAGAGAGCTTTGTGAGGGA
This sequence comes from Eutrema yunnanense, assembly GCA_002933935.1. NCBI lineage: Eukaryota > Viridiplantae > Streptophyta > Magnoliopsida > Brassicales > Brassicaceae > Eutrema > Eutrema yunnanense. Next base: position 90,935 of record PKML01073247.1, read on the forward strand.
GACAAGTTAGAACTCTGTTCATCTGAGAGAAGATTTCGAACCCTCTTGTTACTCTTTTCTTATTGTTTATTTTAATGATCTAGTCAGTTATGTTGATTGTTTCATTCTCCATGTCTGAGTAGATCCATCTTAGGTTTAGGGTTTTCTCATAGGGATTTCTCAGATTGCTGGTAATTGATTAGTTAGGATTCACCATCTGGATTAGTTCTTCACAATAGGTTGTTCTCAAATCTAATTCTAGGTTGACGAACCTGGAACTTAGATCTTAGGTTAATCGATTATGCACGACAGTGCAATTGAGTAATCTGATAGAAGCTAGGGTGAGCAAATTAATTATTCGCAAAGAGATTTGGTTTAGTTGATTTGTGAACATATCAAACTCGGTATTAAGGCTGATTTATTCTTAGGAATTTGCAAAGAGATTTGGGATTCTGAAGTTTAGATTTAGATAATTATCGCAACGACAGTTGGTTAATTATAGCTTAGTGATTTGAGTTCAAGAACAGTGCATAACCTGAACCCTGACTAATTGGTTTGCCTGCATTCTCTGATTTCCTGAGAAATACCCTGAGCCTATTTTCCTCCATCGAATTACAACTTGTTTAATTTACGTATTTGCTTTCAATTCCATTGATCACTTAGCTTAATTCAACATTTACAGTCTATTGTGTGTTTTCTTGAGTCTCTGTGGATTCGATACCTAAGTATTACAATCGACAAAGCTTTAGTACTTTTAGGGTATTAATTTGAGCTTATCACCTTGGAAAGTTATGATCTTTTCACCTTGGCAAGTAGAGACCGGGTTGAGGCCAAGTGAAGACCTCTTTCACCTCAGCAAGAAGAGACCGAGCCGAGGCTAGTGAAGACCTTTTTGCCTCGGCAGGAAAGTCCACTCACCTCGGCAAGCCAGGACCGGTCTGAGGCCAAGTCGAGTATTATGGGCCAAGTTCTCCGTGGGCCGAGCCAGGGCAAAGGTTTACGGGTCGAGACGTAGATCACCTTTCAAGCATAATGGGCCGAACCATGAGCCCATCAGATTACCTAGGTTACTATTCATCCTAGAAAGTAATTGAAGTCGGCGGCCACCAAGGAAAAAGGAAGGATTCCAAATACCTTCCAAGATCCTCGCTCACGAGACTTGTATAAATAGTTAGTATTGTCATTCATAAACGACATGCTTTTTTACCTAGCAAACACTGAGCAAAATTCTCTTGTACGCAAAGCTTTCTAAACATAAATAAAGAAAACCATCTTTGGATCTCTACACTTGTGTTTTCTTTCAGAATCTTATGTTCCCTTTTTAAAGTCCCTTACAAAATTTGATTGTGCGAGTTTCGAGTCCAACAAAAATGATACAAGATTGGGCTCGGGTGATTGTTCCGCAAAAATAAGGGGCGGATGCAACCAGAAAGAAACTCAGCCGGTTGGATCCTAAGGCAAACGTTCATGAATAAGGGAAGGAAGTGAACTACACGAGGTGTGAAAGCCAAGAGATAAATCACGGTAAAGAACAATTGGAGGTGCTGGTCACGACAAGGTTCAAAGGACGACGACAAGCGAATAAGCTTTAAAAATTATTTTTTTATTAATGATCAAAGGTAACCAAAAATACAATGTTGAAGGGGAGCTTTATAAACAGTTCGACAGCCTTGACATTCATGGGTCTAAACAAAAAAAGAAATAAAAACAAAAAATAGAAAAGGGAATAAACAAGAGAAATTCAAACTAGAGTATCATAATTCTCGCAAATTTAAAACTAAATTAGGTTTGTCGAAGATAAGAAGAAAAAAGGATAAATCGCATTAGTCAAATAACAAATCAAATTTAAAAAAACTTACCTTGTTTATCTTCAATCACACGCGCTAGGCCGATTATGGAAAGTAAGACTGTGTGCCATGGAGTTTGAATTCGAGCTGACTTCTCCCTATGCTCCGTCGTTTTGCCCTTCACACGAGATGATTCAATGAACTTGGGCCTTGGTTGAGAATAGAGGCAAAGCTTCTTCGTTTGGAACGAGTGGGACGGGGAATAGGCTTCGAGGGCTGATTCCCATTTGGGCTCGATCCAGGCATGTTATGGCTCGAGCAATCTGTTCTTTATGGGCCTTTGGTCGATGAAAACACGATCACTCAGTTGAGATTCCTCTGTCTTGAACTTCCTTGGTTGGATCATCGTTTTGGCCGGGGAAGTGCTTGTGTATGGTCTCCGCTTGATCCGATCGAGTAAACTCAAAAGTATCTCGACTAAACTGATTTTTAGAGTCACTTGGACAGTGGGAATGATCTCCCTTAGTGGAGATTCCATCGTTTTGGTTTCCCTCGGTTTCAACCACCATACAGCCTTCCTTATACCCGAGAAGCAGTTTGAGAAGCTTGTCTTTAATTTGTCAGGTCGTTGGTTCTTGTCGGGGTTCTTCTAGTCTTGGCTCATGATTCCTTTGGCAAACATGTTGAATTTGTGTTGGAGTGTTCTTGCTCGAGTCCTTGTGATGGCTCCTTGTGGAATGATTGGTGCTTGATCCGGTTCAGGTTGATATTAATCCGGTTATTGATATATCATGGTTTTTACCCTGTTTAGGCCATGATATAAGTCCTTTTATAGAGTCTTTTCTAGTGTTTTGTAGTATTTTAAAGTCTTTTACAGGTCTTAGCACGTTTGGAGCTTAATTGGAGATATTGGAGCTTTCTGGAACATTCTGGAGCGAAGCAGAAGATCCGTGTAGCTGAGACGTCAAAATCACCTGAGTATCGATCGAGCCTAGTATCGATCGATACCCGTCGAGGAAACAGAAGGATCGCGACTTAATGAAGAGTTGAAGAATTGCAGAATTGGCCCAGAAGACTTTGATATTTACAAGATGGCCCAGAACGTGTTTTAGGTTATAAATAGGATTTTACAGCCACTTGTTTAGGCTATGCATTATTATACTTTTGTTTGAGACAAGTCTGAATCTCCCTTCGCCCGAGATCAGAACTTAAAACCTTTTGTTATTCTTATTCTATTGATGATTTATTCAAACATATTGATTGTTTCATTCTCTATGTCTGAGTAGATCCACCTTAGGTTTAAGGTTTTCTCATAAGGGTTTTCTCTGAATGCTAGGTTAATTATATGTTAAGATTCACCATTTGTTGATTCGTAAATCACACAAAAGGGGTAAAACAGTACTTTAATCGGAATCTCGTTTTATTGATCAAGAATCGGCGTTACAACAGTTTAAGTAAGATCGCAAAGACGAAAGGATTCGAGATCAGTAAGTAGTTCTCTTGAATTCTCTTTGGTCTCTGCGGAAGTTGTGGATGTCTTGAATGAATGAGCCTCCTCCTTTATTTATAGTGTCTTTGAGGCGGTCGAAAGGAAGATATCTCCTTTTCTGAGTTCGATTAGGAGAAGGAAATATTCCTATGCCCTTTCCGGGATAAGGATATCTTCCTTTTAATCGAGAGGAATATTTCCTTTTCCGAGATCGGCGGGAAAAAGGAAATACTTCGATCATTATCTGTTGTAACGGGCTGGGCTCTCGCTGGGCCTAGTTCGGTAGCCAAGAGGGGCTTTTTAGCGAGATTCCGAGCTCGGCCCAATGTTTTTCGGGTTGATCCATCTTTGATCCGAACCATCGTAAACCAGTCTTGATTGAACCGGTCTCGGTTCGAACCGAGTTAAACCAGGGGAGCTAATCCCCCCTCTAACAATTGGTCCCCCCCTCAGTTCGGCGAGGGAGTTTATGAGTTCGGTGAATTTCAGTGGAGTATTCTTTAGCTCGGTTGAAACTGAGATCGGTTCGATCCGATCAGATTCTATTCCGTGTTCGGCGAATTCCTTTTTAGATCGGGATTCTCACGATTGAATCGATTTTTACGAACTTACGAGTTCGGTAGGCTGTTTCGAGTTTGATAGGTCGATTCGTGGTCGTTCTCAAGTTCGGACTCTTTGATTCGTGGATCTCGAGAACGATCCTGAACGTTTCGGGTTCGGTAGAATTTTCTCGAAAAGAGGGTGTCGCTTCGTCTTCCCTAGCTGTGGAACTCGAAGAGTCGCGCGTCGATTCGTCTTCTCTGGTTGCGCGTTTCGAGGAACTGTCATCATTACCTTTTTCTTTATAAATATCGCTCGGATCTCCTTTCGTTTTTCACTTTTGCTTTGCTTCCGAAAAGAAAAAGGTACTTTCTCTCTCTAAACGCTCTCCCTTCTCTCTAGAATTTATTTTTCTTTCCGTTCTCTGATCGTTTCTCCGCCGTGATTCCCCCGATCTGTTTGAAGATCTTCAAACTTTCCGGCCGATCTCCAACTGTTCTTCGTTAGTTTTCAAGTTGTTCTTCATTAATTCTTTCTTTCGATCGAGATGACCTCTGGAGGTGACTCTATTTCTGTTGACGACCGATCTCCGAATCAAGACTTCCCAGACCTTAGACGTTTCATGGATGATTCTGTTTCGAGCTCGGATATGCAAGAATTATTCAGACATAACTCGCGTCGTGGTGAAGCGAGTAGCTCCAGGGTTGCTGCCGCCAGGTCGAGTAATCCAAGGGTTACGATCGAAGTTCCTCAACTTATTGATGAGGATGAACTTGAAGGAGTTGTCGAATCAGACGAACAGATTCGGGCAGATCGGGAATTTGCAGTTCGGCTCGCGGAGGGTGATGATGCTGCCTGTCCAGACGATCACGTTGTATCGCCAGAAGCTCGTCAGGATGATGTTCCCAGGTCGGCTACCGGACGGGTGATCGAAAAACCCGCGAATATTGGGCCGTCTCGTTCCAAGATCGAGACGGTCCAAGTTACTTTGGAAAGATGTAATGCTCCGGATGGTATCCTTATCAAGATCCCGAAGGAGACTGACCGTCCGTGGGATGCTCTTGTTTGTTACATTTGTGTTTACGAGGAGTATTTCAGGAGCTGCGGTCTTAAGTTTCCCATCCCGGAGCACTTCTATAAGTATTGCAAGAGGTGGCATATTGCGATCTCTCAGTTGATGTCGGCCACGGTAATAAATCTTATGGGTCTTCTCTCTCTTGGGGAGGAGTGCGGTATTCCCATCACGGCGAAGATTTTTGAAAGATTGTTCCGGGTCAATTTGTCGAAGGCGAAACCTTGGTATTTATCGGCTAATGCGAAGCCGGAATGTGACCTTGTTACTGGGAACAAGCCGAGCAAAGTCAATAACTGGAATGCTCGGTACTTTTATGTGAAGATCGACGAATCTTCAGTCGAGCATCCAGGCGGGAGTTACCGAACTCAATGGAGGACGCCTATTGGTAGACATTCGTTCCCGACTTCTTTTAGTGCTTTATTTCGCCTAAGTTATATTTTTTCTTTTCCTTTTCAGATCGTCACATACCGGGCTTCCTTATCACCACGCCGGGATTCACCTTTGTCCACGCGAAGCAACTAAGTGCGGCGGGGAAAGTTCGGTGGCCTGAAGCCTACCAAGAAAAGCTCGATCTAAAGGCTAAGAGAGCTCTTAAAGGTATGTCAGTGAATTTTTCTTCGCAGTCCGGTTTTCCCCCCTTTTTTTTACTTATCTGTTTTGTTTTGTTGTTTTTTTTTTACAGCAGACCCATCTCGTAAACGGAAGATGAAGTTCGATGATATCCCCGATCTATCTGCCGAACTTGATGGCGATGAAGTGGGCGCGGATATCCCTCAGACCGCCGAACAGGCGAATCCCGAGATTCCGGCTGATAACGTAGAAATCGGCCAAGGAGGAGTTCCTGCTGGGGAACGGGTTCTTGCTGGGGAACCAGTCTCCACTGAAGGGTGTGCTTCTCGCCCGGCTGAGAAGAAGAGGAAGAAAAGGAGCAAAAAGGGGGCTCGGCAAGCAGCTGACCCGTCTGCTGGAGTCGGTACCGAGTGTACTGATGGTGGTGAAGGGGATACCGAGCCTCCGCGGGCCGACGACGATACGGTAGTCCTATCGGACGATTCTCCCGTCCCGAAAAGGCATCGGGCGCCGGGTCCTGAGGCCGAGTCATGGGATTATGCCGAGACGTATCGACTAGTGAGTTTCGGCCCGGATTTTCTCCCTCCGGTCGATTGTCTTCACAAGTCCGAGGCTTTTAAGAAGCTAGCCCGGACTACTTCTGAGGTAAATACCCCTTTCCGAGTTATTTCTTCTTCCGTTTTTGATCCTTGTTTCTGATGTTCTTTGTTCTTGACAGATGGTTGCCCAGACGAATGAAATCGTCGGGTCCTATGACCGCGAGCTCGGAGAATCCCGTCGTAAAGCTTTCGAGGCTAGAGTTCAGGTGGTGGAGCTTCGCAAGGAGCTGCATGTGTCTGAGGACAGAGTGGAAGCGGGTGATCGTGCGGTGGCCGAGCTGACCCGAGAAATTGCCGCGCTGAAGCGATCTAATGCTGAGCTGGAACTAGAAAAAGATGCGCTCTCGGTGTAGCTTTTCGCGGAAACTTCGCGCTTGAGGGCTGGCCGTACTCAGCAGATCTCGAAGAGGAAGTTGGTCACGGAGAAGTGCCAAGTTCGGCTTCAAAAGGTCAAGGTTCACCTGTCGGCGATCGACCAAGCGAAGAGGCCGTTCCTTGTTATCAACCAAGTCCAGGGGATTCTTGGTTTCTGTGATATCCTCAAGAAGAAACATGACATCATCGTTCCGTCGTCTCGCATCGAGAAGCTTGAAAAGCTCAAGGCCGAGAAATCAGCAGAATATGCTGCGATCGACCTTTGCGAGTTGGTTGATGCGGACCTGGTTGTCTCGCCGTTCACCGATCCGATGCATCCGGAGGTTTCGACCTCGATGGGTAATGATGTTCCGCCGGGCCTTGATGAGTTCGGTTCGAACCAGGCCTCGATGTCGGCGGATCGTGCTGACGCGATCCGAAGACAGAACGTTTAGACTTCTTTTTTTTGTAATTTGTTTAGTTTTCTTCTGCCTGAATGGGCTTATAACTCGACCTCTTGGACCGGAGGGTTTTTAAAGTCCGGTATCCATTTTGCCCGAGTGGCTTTTGAAATGAATCTCGACATTTTGTCAATTGTGGACTTGCATGTTTATACTTAGTCGTTTTTCTAAATCGTGTCTTGATATATTTTGAAGTCGTACTTTATACGAACTTCTCAAACTTGTCGTACATAGTGGTGCCGTAAACAGTACGGTCTTAGCCGGGTGAAGAGGACAAGTTTGACTGAACCTGTTCGAGGTCGGCAATCCATATTGTGGATCGGCTTATAGGTTTTGCGATTGTTGAGAAACCGGCTTACTGGTTTTGCGATTGTTGAGAAAACGGCTTACTAGTTTTGCGACTGTTGAGAAATCGGCTTAGATTTGCGAGGAAAGACGTTCGGCTTGGCCCTAGAGTTTAGTTTTTAAGAGTACGTGAACAGCTCGTCTTAATATGCTCTAGGTTTTTCTCACATTGAACCCGAGTGTGCGAGACGGACTTGGCTTATTTGGCTCGGATAATCTGAGAAGTTGGTGCGAGACTGATCTCGGCTTTGAATGTGGAAAGTGTATTATCCATTGCACCATGAGGATGCGTGCGAGCTAAGCTCGGCTTATTTGATCGTCTGGCCAGGACGTTGATAT
>PKML01073247.1:107991-145136 GCA_002933935.1 Eutrema yunnanense
CTGACCAGTTGACTAGAAAACATCCATGTCTCCAGCAGAGTTCTTCTGAAACCTGAGCCAAATTTTTGCACTTCATCAAAGTGGTTAGTGTTTTTAGAGCTTGATTCATCATTCATATCTGATAAAGGAACCTATGTGTTTAGAATTACAGTATCTCTCTCCCCTGTTATAAGTTGATAAATAAGAGCATAAAAGATTGAAATGATTTTCTTCTGAGTAGAGGGTTAGGAAAATTTCCAGCGATCCCATTATTCTACTTAAGAGGGAATGATCACACAAAGGATTGGAAGCGAGGCTAGGATTTTCCTATGATGCCATTATTCGCCTACATCCTTTGATACATAGAGAGGGAAGAACCGGGGATTTGGTGGCAAACACCATCAATACTCGCGTCTCATACCTTGATGTGTATATGAAAAGCTGAAAATAAAAAAAATGGAACATAATAAGAAATAAGTCTGGGGGAGAGAAACTGATACAAAAAGTGTGAAAAAGGGTGGTTCCTTGTCATGATATTGTCTGGAAAAGAGTCTAGAAGGTTCTTGAACATTAGCTACAGCGATGAAACTGGCGATGAAGGATTTACTTGAACAAAGCTGTGGGATAATGTATGGAGTCTGGAAAAGCTGCGAATGTCTACGGAGAAGTACATGGTGGTTAGATCAAAAGCTGATTTGGTGACATTTGGGTACTTGGAAAGAGGGTCATTTCGATGGGTCATGAACAGGTGAGTCTCTACGTTTTCAAACCTCTTTTTATGGTTTAATCTTCTATTTGCCTGAGGGCAAGCAAAATGCTAAGTCTGGGGGAGTTGATATATCATGGTTTTTACCCTGTTTAGGCCATGATATAAGTCCTTTTATAGAGTCTTTTCTAGTGTTTTGTAGTATTTTAGAGTCTTTTACAGGTCTTAGCACGTTTGGAGCTTAATTGGAGATATTGGAGCTTTCTGGAACATTCTGGAGCGAAGCAGAAGATCCGTGTAGCTGAGACGTCAAAATCACCTGAGTATCGATCGATACTGCCTAGTATCGATCGATACCCGTCGAGGAAACAGAAGGATCGCGACTTAATGAAGAGTTGAAGAATTGCAGAATTGGCCCAGAAGACTTTGATATTTACAAGATGGCCCAGAACGTGTTTTAGGTTATAAATAGGATTTTACAGCCACTTGTTTAGGCTATGCATTATTGTACTTTGGTTTGATACAAGTCTGAATCTTCCTTCGCCCGAGATCAGATCTTAAAACCTTTTGTTATTCTTATTCTATTGATGATTTATTCAAACATATTGATTGTTTCATTCTCTATGTCTGAGTAGATCCACCTTAGGTTTAGGGTTTTCTCATAAGGGTTTTCTCTGAATGCTAGGTTAATTATCTGTTAGGATTCACCATAAAATTAGTTCTTCGCTTAGGTTGTGTTCAAAGCTAATTCTAGGTTGACGAATCTGGAACTTAGATCTTAGGATAATTGATTAGGCACGACAGTGCGATTAATTACCTGATAGAACCTAGGTGAGCAAATTGATTATTCGCAAAGAGATTTGGTTTAATTGATTTGTGAACATATCAAACCTGTTATCAAAGCTGATTTAGACTTTAGGATTCGCAAAGAGATTTGGAATTCATAGGATTTAGATTTAGATAATTCTCGCAACGACAGTTGGTTAATTATACTTTAGTGATTTGAGTTCAAGAACTGCGCTAAATCTGAATCCTGCTAGTTAGTTTATCTGCATTCATTGATTTCCTGAGAAAAACCCTGAGCCTATATTTTCCCCAATTGAATTACAACTCCTTTAATTTCTGCAGTGCTTTTAATTACATCTGTTTGAGTTAGCTTAATTCAACATCTAGAATCTATTGTGTGATTTCTGTGAGTCCTTGTGTTCGACCCCTAGCTAGACTACGACTACTGCCTTAGTACTGTTAGGGTATTAATTTGAGCATATCAGTTATGTTGGTATGTCCTCATCACTTTGTTCCTTGAGTAAGCGAGAAGACGTGTGTTCATATGCTCAAGAGTTGGCTCAAAGGTTGAGTAAGACTTTACGTAAGAATATGTTGCATCATTGACTTGAGAGGAATCGATGTAGAAGTTATCAACATCCATTGGAAATTTTGCTTGGCATTTTGGTGTAGTGGATAATGTAGTCACATTGTGGAGTTGAACCATGTTGCAAGGTGAAGAAAAAGTTGGTTCCAAGTGACTAGAAGTGGTTGGAGAAGGTTGAGTGCTGATGGCAAAGAGAGCTTGCTCGAATAGTTGTGGCCGAATGATGAGGTGTTGGGGTTGTGGTAAAATTTCTTTGGCCACACTCTTATAGCTCTGCATGTGGTAAAACGATCATCGACCGCACCCTCGGAGTTTTGCGTGTGTTCAGGTGGATGACGAATTTCGATGTTTGTTTCAGCTAGATTGTTGTCTCCTCCTTGTTTTAATTCTGAAAAAATCATCTTCTTCTTCAAAAGAGTTGAGTGGCTTTGTCTTTTCACCAAGGTTAAGAGTACTCAACATTTTGTCATGCTCGACCTGATACTTAGAGGTTTTTCTCAATTTTTCTTCCACTTCTTCAAGGGTGTTGACAACTCGTTCAAGAGTGGAGTCGCTGTCTTCAGCTTGAGTTTCCACGTTGCGTAGACCTTCTACAAGTTACAGTATGTCACTCTCTGCTTGATCTCTATTCAAGTAGATACAGTCGTCAGTTTCTTCGAGTTTCCACTTCGAAGAACGAATGTCACACATATCACGGTTGAGATCACACTTCTACTTTCTCTTTTCGTCTTCAATCAATGACATCGTTTCATTGGTTGTTGATGCGTCTTTTAGAGTTTGCTCCAGAGCTTTGAGGTGAGTAGAGATGCTTTTAAATTTCGCAGAAAAATTAGCATTGAATGCATCGATCTTCTTGTGTATGGAGGCATCCATCATGACTTGATAGTCCATGTATTTGTTCAAGATTGCCTCGATTCTTTCCATTTGAGTTTGGGGATGCAAGGGATGATTTTGATGGTTCAAAATCTGATGAGGAAGATGGTAGGAATGAGAGTTGTCACTGAAACAACAAGGTGCTAAGCATTCATCTTGAGCAGGATAAGGCTGATGGCGCCTTTGAGAGTAGTTGATCGGGGCCGTTTTTCGATCAAAGTAGTGCGAGCTCTTAGAGTCGCAGTTAAGATGAGAGTAAGGAACTTCAAATGGGTCGTAGAAACCCTGCTCCATATCGGGATCTCGCTCCAGAGGCGGATCCATGTTTCAGAGACCTGAAACAAAGAAAAACAAAACCAAAAAATAAAAGAAAAACGGTGGTCTTAAAGTCGGTTACTAACCTTGAGATTTTTACAGGCACGAACAAATAGATTCCCCGGCAACGGCGCCAGAAAACTTGATGGGTGCTAATTGTAGCTCAGGTTTCCAAATTTATAAACCCTAATCTGCAAGTGCACATAGTGTGTTGTAGGACTTAGGAGTCGATCCACAAAGAATCTACGCATGTCTGCAAAACTCAAAAGATGGTTAGTAGCGAGCTAAAACAAAGATGTTTTTGAGTGTGTGTCAAGATTTCTAAGTAAATAAGCAAATGAAAATAAAATTCGGTTGTAAACTATAAGGACTAAACGCTAGGTCTTCAGGGAAATCGCTGAGGTTATGATTGATTCAAACAAGTTAACAAAGCTTCTAATTTATTCTAGATCAAAGCTCCCTAAAATCAAACACGAAATTGTGGTTAACCTATTTTCATATAGCCAAACACCTATTCTCTAACAACGTGAGGATTTTATTGATGCGATAAAATCATTTTTCATCAAAGGTTTCCTTCCAAAAGGACATAACTCCACCATTTTGGCTCTGATTCCGAAGATAGAAGAAGCCTCGGTAATGAAGGATTATCACCCCATGTCTTGTCGCAATGTGCTATACAAGGTAATATTGAACATTATCGCAAACCGATTGAAGAGAATATTGCTTAGCTTTATATCTCAAAATTAATCGGCTTTCCTGAAGGAGAGATTATTAATGGAGAGTGTCTTATTAGCCTCACAACTGGTAAAGGACTATCACAAGGACTCTATCTGAAATAGATGTGCAATGAAGATTGATATTTCCAAAGGTTTTGATTCAGTCCAATGGAGTTTTCCTCTGAACATATTTGAAGCGTTAAATTTCGCGTAGCAGTTCATACATTGGATTAATCTATGCGTCTCGACAGCTTCTTTCTCAGTCCAAGTTAATGGAGAGTTAGTGGGGTTTTTCGGAGTGAGAGGGGTTTGCGACAAGGATGTTCTCTATCCTCATATATGTTTGTCATGTGTATGAATGTGCTCTTGTAGATGATTTTCAAGGCTGCGAGAAAACGAAAGATTGGGTACCATCCTAAGTGCAAAAATATTCAACTAACGCATCTGTGTTTCGCTGATGACTTGATGGTATTTGTGGATGGGCATAAAAGGTCAATAGAAGGAATCATTGATATTTTTCATCAGTTCGCAGGAAGATCGGGCTTGAAAACTAGTATGGGAATCTCGAGGAATGAAACAGTAAGTCAGGTTCTAGATACTCTGATACGATATATGGTTTAGACTAAGAATTTTGGTGAATTTCCTTTTCGCAATTGGTTTTGATATTTTCCTTTTCAATTAGGTTAAATTGTTTTCCTTTTAGCTTTAAATTGTATTCCTATATAAAGATTTCTTATGATGAATAAGAAATAAACTTCCAACAATTAACCTTAATCTCCAAGAGAGAATTAGAGTTAAGAGGAAGTTTGCGTTTAATTCTCTCTTTTTACTTTCACAATAACGTCAGATTATACCGGTCCGATTACGCAAGCTAAAGCTAGATCTTTGGATCATATCAATTTGGTATCAGAGCCAATCAATTCAATGGGAGACGGTGAATCCATGTGATATTCCCATATTTTACCTCTTCTTAGCATGCATTCTTGTTATTGTTTTGTGTCTCATGCATGTGTCTTGCATAGTTTTTATAGCATTTTGGTATTTATTAGAGTATTAGGTGTTTGCATTAGGTCCTAGTGAGTCTTTGCATGCATTTGGAGTGTTTTTAGGTGATTTGGAGACAATTGATGATATTTGGAGAAATGGGCCGAAGTAGAATGCAAAGACCATCCGAGATGCCGGAAAGATATGACGAAACGGAGGCCCTATGATATGAATCAGCTTGCACAACTTTCATGGAAGTTGTAGAGGAGTGAGTTAGCTGTCCAGGAGAGTTGGAATCAGGTCATTCGGAAATCTGGTTATGGAGTTATCGCGGTTTAAGGAAGACGTATCTGCCTGGCCAAGAAAACAGACCTTGCACCATCAGCACGGTCTAATTGGGTCGGACCTTGCATAGGGAAATCGACTGACCAAATCACACCTCCCAGAACGAGGTCGGTCCTTTAAGACAAATATCATAACCGACCTCCATGATATGCTCAAATTAATACCCTAAACAGTACTAAAGCAGTTGCTGCAGTATATCAGGGGTCGAACACAAGGACTCAGAGAAATCACACAATAGATTATATAGTATCAAATCAAGCTAAGCAATTCAGATGTAATTGAAAGCAGTGCAGAAATTAAAAGTGTTGTAATTCAATTGGAGAAAGATAGGATCAGGGTATTTCTCAGGAAATCAATGAATGCAGATAAACTAACTAGCAGGATTCAGATTTAGCGCAGTTCTTGAACTCAAATCACTAAGGTATAATTAACCAACTGTCGTTGCGAGAATTATCTAAATCTAAATCCTAGGAATTCCAAATCTCTTTGCGAATCCTAAAGTCTAAATCAGCTTTAATATCAGGTTTGATATGTTCACAAATCAATTAAACCAAATCTCTTTGCGAATAATCAATTTGCTCACCTAAGGTTCTATCAGGTAATTAATCGCACTGTCGTGCCTAATCAATTATCCTAAGATCTAAGTTCCAGATTCGTCAACCTAGAATTAGCTTTGAACACAACATAAGGTGAAGAACTAATTCAGATGGTGAATCCTAATTAACTAATCAACCTAGCATTCAGAGAAAACCCTTATGAGAACCCTGAACATAAAGTGGATCTACTCAGACATGGAGAATGAAACAATCAACATGTTTGAATAAATCATCAAATAAAACAGAAAGAGTAACAAGAGGGTTCGAAATCTTCTCTCGGACGAAGGGAGTTTCAGACTTGTCTTCCTCACAAAGCTCTCTCTCAAACCAAAGTAGAATCAAAGTAAAATAAAGCATAGCCAACAAAGTGGCTGTAAAATCCCTATAAATAACCTAAATCACGTTTTGGGGCTTATTGTAAATATTAAAGACTTCTGGACCAAGTTGCAATTCTTCAACTCTTCATTAAAGTCGCGGGTTGTGTCTGCTGTGATGAGTGTCGATCGATACCAGGGGGTATCGATCGTTGCTCGACGTGAAATCGGGTACTCAGCAACACGAACTTCAGCTTTGCTCCAAAATGCTCCAGAAAGCTCCAATATCTCCAAATGTGCTAAGACCTGTAAAAGACTCTAAAATACTACGAAATAGCAGAAAGACTCTATAAAACGGACTTATATCATGGCCTAAAAGGGGTAAAAACCATGATATATCAACTCCCCCAGACTTAGCCTTTGCTTGCCCTCAAGCAAAACATAAAACTAAACCAAAGAAAGAGGTTTGAAAACGCCGAGACTCACCTGTTCAGGAACCATCGCATATATCATTTTTCCAAGCACCCAAATGTTACCTAACCAACTTTTGATCTAACCACCATGTACTTCTCCGTAGACATTCACAGCTTTTCCAGACTCCACACAAAATCTCGCAGCATTGTTCAAATAAAACCCTCATCGCCAGTTTCATCGCTGCAGCCAATGTTCAAGAGCCTTCTAGATTCTTTACCAGACAATATCATAACAAGGAACCATCCAATTTCACCCTCTTTGTATCACTTTCTCTCCCCCAGACTTATTTATTATTATGTTCTCTCTTTTTTTTTAAATCTGCATATACACATCAAGGTCCGCAACGCGAGTATTGATGGTGTTTTCCACCGAATCTCCAGTTCTTCCCTCTCTATGTATCAAAGGTTTAGGCGAATAGTGGTATCACAGGAAATTTTCCTAACTTCGCTTTCAACCTTTGTGTGATCATTCCCTCTTAAGTAGAATAATGGGATCGCTGGAAATTTTCCTAGCCCTCTACTCAGAAGAAAATCATTTCAATCTCTTATGCTCTTATTTATCAACTTATAACAGGGGAGAGAGATACCATTACTTTAAACATATAGGTTCCTTTGTCAGATATGAATGATGAATCAAGCTCTGTAAACACTAACCACATCGATGAAGTGCAAAAGTTTGGCTCAATCTTCATAAGAACTCTGTTGGAGACATGGATGTTTTCTAGTCAACTGGTCAGTCTTTGGATTTTTCATTAGTCTATCTAGAGCTGATCCTGCAACACTGGTCACTCAAAAATAAAATCAAAACAACAATTCAAGCGCAGGATCATCATCTCCAACAAGTTTTGACTAAATAAAACGATTTTGACTCGATAAAACAACTGACTCTAAGAAAAACAAACACAATGTCAGCAGACACCTCCCCCAGACTTGAACAACACTGTCCCCAGTGTTATCTAGCCTAGAGTAGGTAAAAGAAAACAAAAGAACAGAATAGAACGAAGAGAAACAAGAAGTTACCGTGCTGGAACATCTGGTGTCGATCGACACACATCTTGGTATCGATCGATACCAAGCTTAAATCGACATAATGAACTGTACATTCGCGATTGGTGTCAACCGATACCAATGGGGTATCGATCGACACTAAGGCGATTTCGAGTTTTGCTCCTTGTTTATCCTGACACAAAACACAAAACGAAAAAATAAAAAGAAAAAGACTCAAAAATAAACTCACCAGTGGGTTGCCTCCCACCAAGCGCTTGTTTAACGTCATTAGCTTGACTGTAGCGCCCTTCATGCAGGATAAGAATGCGAGCTTGCACCAAAACAGGCTCCACAACTTGACATCGCTATCTTCAGAGTTTTGCTCAACATACTCTCCACAAACTCCTTTCTCTTTTAGCTCAGAGGTAAGAAGAACTCTAGCCTTAGAGAATGGTTTCGAGGCTCATTTGCACTTCACCTTGTACTCAATCGAGTTTCCATCATAGTTCTGAGGGATTAAAGTGACATGGGGATTCTCGACTCTTTTGCTCTTCACCTTCTTCTTTGTTGCCTTAGCCTTCTTGACAACTTCCTTGGGGATGCTGGGCGGTTCAACCGAATCGTCTATGACAGTTGGCTCGTCAGGAGGCTCTTCCAAAAGATTAACTGCTAATGTCTCTCATGTGACAACTTCAATGCAAGAGACATGTGTGGGAGTTCCTCTAGTAAGTATGTCATCATAGTACACATCTCCGTCAATGTAAGAGAAAGAGATTCTCTTATTAGGTGTGTCTATGATCGCGCCAGCAGTAGCCATAAACGGCCGTCCCAGGAGCAAAGACACTTCAGATCCTTCGCTCATCTCCACAACCTGAAAATTAGTGGGCACCAGACAATCTCCTACTTTGATCATCAAATCAGAGATTGTACCATATGGAATTGAGGTTGAAGAGTTCGCGAATGTAATAGATGTCGTGGGAGATCGAATATCAGCTCTCAACCGCTCTGCAATTCCCCTTGACATGACATTGACACTAGCCCATGAGTCAACGAGAGACTCTTTAAACTCGACTCCAGAGATAGAGCATGGTACCACGAATTTCCCTGGGTCTTCCCTCTGTGTCAACTGCCGCAGCGGTAGTGACTTGAGTCTTGCCTCGATAAAGAGTGCCTTAATTTCTTCCTCATTTTCTCTGCAATATTTGAAGTGACTTAGCAGAGGACGGTGTTCTAGAGCTTCTTCGAAAGACAATTTAGCTTCTTGGGCTTGCGAACTCTTTCTTCGATCAACTCAGGGTTTTCACAATTTCTGGTTCGATCTGCGAGGGGTATCGATCGACACCATGTAGGGTATCGATCGATACTCTTGCTCTTGAATCGTCCATGGCAGATATATCATCATCAAAAGGAGGCTCCACAACCGATTTATCCAACAAAGCCTTGCATCTGGTGTCATCCCATTCCTTCCTTGTCATAATATGAGGCATATGATAAGGTATCTTGGGTATATACACCCTCTCTTTGACAATTTCAGGCTCTTTCTCGACATGCGTCTCGGTATCGATCGATACAAAAGGGGTATCGATCGATACATGTGATTTTGGATTCACTCGTGCAGGTGTCCGGACTGGTATCGATCGATACATGAGGGTATCGATCGATACTCGGGCGATTTCAGAATCCCAGTCGTCATCTTCAATAGCATCGTCAAAAATTCTGGCATGAAATCCCTTCTCTACCACTGCAGTGGCTTCTTTAGCACTTCCTATGGTGATTGCATTGACGTGTGCTCTTGGATTCTCAGTTTTCCCTGGAAGAAAACCTTCCTGCCTTTTCACAGCTGTTGTTGTCTGAGCGACCTGAGTTTCCAGCTTCCTCTGGGTCTAATTGATAGCTTCAATTTTCCCATTCAGCTCAATGTACAGAGAGTCAAACTTCCCATTGAAGTCACCTTGAAACTTCTCTTGTCCCCGAAGAATCTGTTCCATCATGAATTCCATCTTATTCTATGTGGACTTTGGAGAGATGGGCTAGTACGAAGAGTTCCCGTAATTGCGAGTGTTGTTGTTGAAGTTTCGGTTGTTGTTGTACGCAAATTGCTGACCCTGAAATCAAGAACTACCAACGTAGTTAACATCCTCCACTTCATCTCCACCGATATTATCGACTCCATCAGCAAAGTGTACAGTCTTCTTAGACTTCCCGATCAGAAAATCCAGCTTCGCTTGAACTTCAGAAATCTGAGATCCATCAATTCCTGCAGCTTGCTTCTTCCGCTCGAAATCAGCATTCTTGGTGCTATTACTAGACGCCAAGTTCTCAATCAACACAACCGCATCATCTGGATACCTGGTGTTGAAGTTCCCATTACTCGCAGTATCCAAAGCCATCTGGTACCTCCAATCGATCCCTCTGTAGAAAGTACCCAACAGTTGAACCTGATTGAACCCATGGTGCGGGCAATCTCTCTGATATGATTTGAAACGAATCCAAGCATCTTTGAGTGCCTCTGTTGGACCTTGAGAAAATTGAGAGATTTTGTTCCTGAGCTCTTCGGATCTCGCATCATCATAGAAATTGCACAAGAATGCATTCTTCGTCTCATCCCATGTAGTTAGCGAATCAGGAGCTAACTGCTTCAGCCAATAAGCAGCATCCCCACCAAGAGAGTACGGGAAAAGTTTGCAGAAAAGGAACTCATTGGGCACTCCATTGTACTTCATACCAGTGACCAAATCCTCGAACCTTTCGATATGATCCATGGGATGCTCATGAGGTAGGCCATGGAAAGGGTTCTGACTTACAAGAGCGTAGTACGCATGCTTCAGCTCAAAGTCATTCCTCTGAAAATTTGGGATGCGAATCGCAGATCGATTGGCAAAGAACTGATCAGGTCTGTTGTGCTCACCAAGTGTTCTACCTCGATCAACTCCAGCATTCCCAGCTCGTCCTCTTGGTGTTAAGGCATCAAAAGCCAAAGGTAAAAAATCTGTGAGCAAGGCAACAACTGTGGAAGAAGAAGGCAAGGCTCTATTGGAGTTTCAGAGAATGTGGGAGATTAAGCAGAAGGATTTAACAATGAAAGAGAGGCTCTCTAAGAACAAGTTGTTGGACAGTCTCATTGCTAAAACAGAGCTACTTTCTGAAATGGAAGTGGCTCTTAAGGACAAACTAATAACTGACATGTTGTCAAACTCTTGAATTCAATTCACTGTCATAATACTTTGTCTTTGTGTAATGTCATAATGTAACTTTTAATTAATGTTTGCTTCAGTTCTTGTTTGTATAATTAAGTTTGTAGCATCAACACAGTTTGGTGTATTGATTTGTTGTGTTGTTTATGTTTTTAATCTGCTTCTGGTTTCTCAAATGTAAAACTCTGTTGGTTTATAAAGTTTAATCAAATATTTTTTTACAAGTTTATCAAGTTTATGAAGTTTTTTCATCAACTTTATAAACTGAAACAGTTAAGAAATGCAATCATTAATTAAAAGTTTGTAGCATCAACACGTTTCCAGCTTCATCAAGCCGTTGCCCTCTCTCATTTCACACTTGACCCTCTTGGTCTCTCAAGACTCCAGCTTCATCAGCTCTTAATACCACTAGGTTGTTAATCCCTTATGTTTGCTTTGTCTTTCTGTTTGTGCGTTCTAAACGTGCTAGCTTCTCTAACGATAGATTGACTAGTGGAGTGCTCTTGTTCTTCCTTGTTTCACAATTAGGCATACACCTGAAAACAAAACACTAGACAAGGCACGTAAGTAACAAAAAAAAATATATACGTTGAGTATCGACCGACACTGATGGTATCGATCGATATCAACAAAGAAATCGCCTAAGTATCGACCGATACTAGGTAGTATCGATCGATACCGACGAACTTAGTCGTAACTCGACAGCTAAAATCTAAAGGTGAAATTGAGTCCCCGGCAACGGCGCCAAATTTGATATGCTCAAATTAATATCCTAAACAGTACTAAAGCAGTTGTTGCAGTATATCAGGGGTCGAACACAATGACTCAGAGAAATCACACAATAGATTATATAGTATCGAATCAAGCTAAGCAATTCAGATGTAATTGAAAGCAGTGCAGAAATTAAAAGTGTTGTAATTCAATTGGAGAAAGATAGGCTGAGGGTATTTTTTCAGGAAATCAATGAATGCAGATAAACTAACTAGCAGGATTCAGATTTAGCGCAGTTCTTGAACTCAAATCACTAATGTATAATTAACCAACTGTCGTTCCGAGAATTATCTAAATACAAATCCTAGGAATTCCAAATCTCTTTGCGATTCCAAAAGTTAAATCAACTTTAATATCAGGTTTGATATGTTCACAAATCAATTAAACCAAATCTCTTTGCGAATAATCAATTTTCTCACCTAAGGTTCTATCAGGTAAGTAAATCGCAATGTCGTGCCTAATCAATTATCCTAAGATCTAAGTTCCAGATTCGTCAACCTAGAATTAGCTTTGAACACAACCTAAGGTGAAGAACTAATTCAAATGGTGAATCCTAATTAACTAATCAACCTAGCATTCAAAGAAAACCCTTATGAGAACCCTGAACCTAAAGTGCATCTACTCAGACATGGAGAATGAAACAATCAACATGTTTGAATAAATCATCAAATAAAAACAGAAAGAGTAACAAGAGGGTTCGAAATCTTCTCTCGGACGAAGGGAGTTTCAGACTTGTCTACCTCACAAAGCTCTCTCTCAAACCAAAGTAGAATCAAAGTAAAATAAATCATAGCCAACAAAGTGGCTGTAAAATCCCTATAAATAACCTAAATCACGTTTTGGGGATTCTTGTAAATATTAAAGACTTCTGGACCAAGTTGCAATTTTTCAACTCTTCATTAAATTCGCGTGTCGTGTCTGCTGTGATGAGTATCGATCGATACCAGGGGGTATCGATCGATGCTCGACGTGAAATCGGGTACTCAGCAACACGAATTTCAGCTTTGCCCCAAAATGCTCCAGAAAGCTCCAATATCTCCAATTATTATCCAAACGTGCTAAGACGTGTAAAAGACTCTAAAATACTACGAAATAGCAGAAAGACTCTATAAAACGGACTTATATCATGGCCTAAAAGGGGTAAAAACCATGATATATCACTCCATCAGCTCGGTTAGCTCTGGTCGGTCCGAACATCCAAGATACGGCACCAGCCGAAGTGACTCAAATATCAGGCCAAATGAAGACCGTCCCGTGCCCAGTTTAATATGAAGTCTTCATGAAAGTTGTAGCCAAGTGCGTTGGCTGACTACAGGATGTGGTTTTGGGTCATTCGGATACGTGGTTAGTTAGATATGGCCACTTTACTGAGAGTATGTCCGTCTGAGAGAAGCCACCTGACATGCCTGAAATACCTGGCTGGAAAAATGGTCTCCAATTGGATTTAGCCTCGGTGGCCTTCACAAAAGTTGTAGCCATGTGTATTAGCTGTCCACGGGAGGTGGTTTGAGGCCATTCGGACATGTATCCCAGGAGATATCACGGTTTTAGCGAAGGTTCTACACAAGACCAGATTTGACCCATTTCGACCGGGTCGGTACCCGGTTTGTCCCGGGTCGACCCGATCCGCCCCCTTTCTCTATAAAACCCCTAAAAACCTAATTTTCATGTTAAGTTTTCTTCTTTCTAGAGTTGGGTTTTATCCCAAACTCTTCTTATGATGATTTTGGATGGATCTTCATCATTCATGTCACTCTTGTGAATGATTTTTCAACCTATCTTTATATTATGTTTATTTAATCTTTGTTCTCTATCTTTATGTCTCTTTTTTCCTTGTGTTCTTCCTTGTTCTTCATGTTTAGGCTTTTGGCCCCTTTTTGTTGGAGCTTTATCTAAGTGATCGGTGGATGCTGACTTTAGATGATTCATACAATGATTAGTGTCATGGAAGTGAACTAATCTACTTGAAAGTGTTCTATGTCATAAGAATAAATGTGCGTTGAATGTTTAGGCATCGTTAGTCAATTTTCTTGATGGTTAGATGATGATGATTTAGGTTGATTCTTGTTAGGTCCTTCACTTAGGTTGACCTTAAAGCTAGTTTTGGATTGAAAGATCAAAACTAGAGCTTAAGCATTTCACGCTCGATAGGTGTTCGATGAAATGCTTGAACCAAACCTTTTGTGAGCTTTTCATGCCTAGCCAATGAGAGTTGATGTCTAGGGTGATTAGTGAACTAAGTGGAATTGGAGGTATAAAGCTTGTTAATCATCTTATCACAAACGAGAGTTTGATCTTGATTTGGTGATTAACAAAGTGATTAGTGTCACGAGAGTGGATTAGTCATAATTGTGAATTCCATGTTCTAGGATGGTGTTTAATTCAATCTTTATCATCATTGTTTGTTCATTAATCATCTTCTTGATAGTTAATTCATTTTCCAACACTTCTATCTTTGTTTTCTTTTTCTTGCATTTGTTTCTTTTCCCATAAATATAAAACCCAAAATCATTTGCTCTAGCTTAGGAAGATTCATGTATTCTTAGTGCTTCAATCTTAACCTCCGTGGTTCGATATCTCAAATACTACAATGACATGAGTGGGATTTGAGTAATTGACTAGTAAAAATCCTACTATCAATTTGGCGCCGTTTGCCGGGGAGGTTTTGCATTGATCATTAGGATTTTGATTCTTCTTAAGATTAGAGCTTTTTATTTTCTTGTTTGTTTGAGGACAAGCAAAGGTTTAAGTTTGGGGGAATTGATATTCCCATATTTTACCTCTTCTTAGCATGCATTCTTGTTATTGTTTTGTGTCTCATGCATGTGTCTTGCATAGTTTTTATAGCATTTTGGTATTTATTAGAGTATTAGGTGTTTGCATTAGGTCCTAGTGAGTCTTTGCATGCATTTGGAGTGTTTTTAGTTGATTTGGAGACAATTGATGATATTTGGAGAAATGGGCGGAAGTAGAATGCAAAGACCATCCGAGACGCCGGAAACATGTGACTGAACGGAGGCCCTATGATCTGAATCAGCTTGCACAACCTTCATGGAAGTTGTAGAGGATTGAGTTAGCTGTCCAGGAGAGTTTTAATAAGGTCATTCAGAAATCTGATTAGGGAGTTATCACGGGTTTAAGGAAGACGTATCTGTCTGGCCAAGAAAACGGACCTTGCACCATCAGCACGTTCTAATTGGGTCGGTCCTTGCACAGGGAAATCGACCGACCAAATCACACCGCCCAGAACGAGGTCGGTCCTTAAAGACAAAGATCATAACCGACCTCCATCAGCTCGGTTAGCTCTGGTCGGTCCGAACATCCAAGATAAGGCACCAGCCGCAGTGACTCAAAGATCAGGCCAAATGAAGACCTTTCCGTGCCTAGTTTAATCTGAAGTCTTCATGAAAGTTGTAGCCAAGTGCGTTAGCTGACTACCAGAGGTAGTTTTGGGTCATTCGGATACGTGGTTCGGTAGATATGTCCACTTTACTGAGAGTATGTCCGTCTGAACGAAGCCACCCGACATGCCTGAAAGACCTGGCTGGACGAATGGTCTCCAATCGGATTTATCCTCGGTGGCCTTCACAAAAGTTGTAGCCATGTGTATTATCTGTCCACAGGAGGTGGTTTGAGGCCATTCGGACATGTATCCCAGGAGATATCACGGTTTTAGCGAAAGTTCTACACAAGACCAGATTTGACCCATTTCGACCGGGTCAGTACCCGGTTTGTCCCGGGTCGGTACCCGGTTTGTCCCGGGTCGGTACCCGGTTTGTCCCGGGTCAACCCAGTCCGCCCCTTTTCTCTATAAAACCCCTAAAAACCTAATTTTCATGTTAAGTTTTCTTCTTTCTAGAGTTGGGTTTTATCCCAAACTCTTCTTATGATGATTTTGGATAGATCTTCATCATTAATGCCACTCTAGTGAATGATTC
Source organism: Eutrema yunnanense (assembly GCA_002933935.1). Classification (NCBI taxonomy): domain Eukaryota; kingdom Viridiplantae; phylum Streptophyta; class Magnoliopsida; order Brassicales; family Brassicaceae; genus Eutrema; species Eutrema yunnanense. The sequence goes on from PKML01073247.1 coordinate 123,555, forward strand.
TTCAACCTATCTTTATATTATGTTTATTTAATCTTTTTTCTCTATCTTTATGTGTCTTTTTCCCTTGTGTTCTTCCTTGTTCTTCATGTTTATGCTTTAGGCCCCTTTTTGTTGGATCTTAGATTTAGCTTGATTTAGATGGTTTGATGGTTGATTGTTGATGCTTATGACTAGATAAACATTTGTTCTCATGTTAGGAAGGATCTTAATGCTAGGATTGAATTGAAAACTCATTTTCTAGAACTTAGACATTTCATGCACACAAGGTGTTCGATGAAATGTCTACAAAACTTCTAAGCATGCTTTTCATTCTAAGTGATTGGTGGATGCTAACTTTAGGATGAATTGTTGACTAAAATGGATTTGTGGTAAACTATGGATTATCTAAGTGATCGGTGGATGCTGACTTTAGATGATTCATACAATGATTAGTGTCATGGAAGTGAACTAATCTACTTGAAAGTGTTCCATGTCATAAGAATAAATGTGCATTGAATGTTTAGGCATCGTTAGTCAATTGTCTTGATGGTTAGATGATGATGATTTAGGTTGATTCTTGTTAGGTCCTTCACTTAGGTTGACCTTAAAGCTAGTTTTGGATTGAAAGATCAAAACTAGAGCTTAAGCATTTTACGCCTGATAGGTGTTCGATGAAATGCTTGAACCAAACCTTTTGTGACCTTTTCATGCCTAGCCAATGAGAGTTGATGTCTAGGGTGATTAGTGAACTAAGTGGAATTGGAGGTATAAAGCTTGTTAATCATCTTATCACAAACGAGAGTTTGATCTTGATTTGGTGATTAACAAAGTGATTAGTGCCACGAGAGTGGATTAGTCATAATTGGGAATTCCATGTTCTAGGATAGTGTTTAATTCAATCTTTATCATCATTGTTTGTTCATTAATCATCTTCTTGATAGTTAATTCATTTTCCAACACTTCTATCTTTGTTTTCTTTCTTGCATTTGTTTCTTTTCCCATAAATATAAAACCCAAAAACATTTGCTCTAGCTTAGGAAGATTCATGTATTCCTAGTGCTTCAATCTTAACCTCCGTGGTTCGATATCTCAAATACTACAATGACATGAGTGGGATTTGAGTAATTGACTAGTAAAAATCCTACTATCACCATGTCGATGCTATTAGGAAAACTAAGCGAGATGATGCAGACACTGAGACAAGAGATGAAACATGAGATGAAACAAGAGTTTATCCAGGCGATGGATGAGAAATTGACCCCGATACAATCGACGCTCGAGGCGCTTCAAGAGAAGACAACAACTCAACATGAGGTGCGGGAAGCAAATTTCGCTGCTCAAGAGGATATGCGTGAGCAAACCAAGGCAGTTGTAGCATAAATTTGTGAGGAACAAGCAGCGTTGCGAAAAACCCTGGAAGCAAAACAAATCATTCTAAACGTAACACCAAAAAAGACACTCGCCTAAACGGACAAGCTGAGTAAAAAGATTGGAGGAGACGATATCTCATCAAAGGGGAATAAGAATGGTGATTTGCCAACAGCTGGTGGTGGTGCGAATTTTACATTGGAAAAACACGTTGGAGATTTGGAGTGGCAAAACGGCTGGAGGGGAGCAAAAAATTGTTTTCTCTGACCGTGGTCGTCACGTTCTGTGGGAAGGGAACGAGGTCACCGTCAGATGGATGGCGGAGGTGATTAGACCATTAGGCCAATCGGAGCATCATCAAACGAAGTTCAACCAAGCAATGTACGGGGAGACGTTTGTTTGCAAGAAGGCGTCGGGTGGGGAGGCTCTAATGACGCGAACGAGCTGGGAGGAGGAAAAAGTTCAGATATGTGTGTGGCGCCATCATCAAAGATGGAGTTTCCACCTTATGATGGTACAATAAATGCGGCCGAATGGTTGCAGAAGTGTGACGATTACTTTGCGGATCAGTGAGTGTTCAATGATGACGCAAAAGTTCGACATGCAACATTCATCTTAACTGGGCAGGCGTAGCATTGGAACAACAACTTACGATGACTAGTCACACACAGACTTGGATGGACCGAGTTCAAGAGAATTTGCAAGAGTCGTTTTGGAAAAGCGGATACGGTGAATCCAGTGGGAGAATTGTCTAATCTTAGACACACATGGACGGTGGATGAATGTTGTAGTCATTTTGAAGAGTGTTTGGGACGACAAACAAGACTCACATGGGATCAACAACTATGGCAATTCTGTGCAGGCTTAACATATATATTGCGAAAAGAGGTGGAGTATCTTTGTCCCGAGATGAGTTTTGAAGCAATGGGGTATGCTCGAGATAATGAATATACAAGATTGATGGCGATATACGGGTACATACATTTGGAAGACATATGGCTCCACTAGCTAGACACTTAGTCCTAAAGAATTGGCCAAAAATGCCAGAGCACAACGGACAGGAGAAGGAAGCACTGCTGCCTCAACAAGAGAAAGCAAAACATACTCCGAAAAAGCAGTATTGGAAGAAGTTGACCACATCAGAAATGGCAGAGCGACGAGCAAAAAGACTTTGTTTCAATTGCGATGAGCTTTTCACGCGAGATCATGTTTGTAACCCGATTCTTTTTTACATAACGCCGGTCATTGACGGAGAAGATCAAGAAGACGAAATGTTCGAAGAAGAGAACCTGGTGGAACATGTGGGAGGACGCAGAGGAGCTGGCTAGGGGCTAGAGGAATATCCAGAATTTGAGCTTGAGGACAAGCTCCTAATCGAGGAGGAGAGTAATGATACAATATATGGTTTAGACTACGAATTTTGGTGATTTTCCTTTTCGCAATTGGTTTTGATATTTTTCTTTTTAATTAGGTTTAAGTGTTTTCCTTTTAGCTTTAAGTTGTATTCCTATATAAAGATTTCTTATGATGAATAAGAAATAAACTTCCAACAATTAACATTAATCTCCAAGAGAGAATTAGGGTTAAGTGGAAGTTTACGTTTAATTCTCTCTTCTTACTTTCACAATAACGTCAGATTATACCGGTCCGATTACGCGAGCTAAAGCTAGATCTTTGGCTCATATCATACTCATCGTCGTCGTAGGCATCAGGTGGAATATCTAAACAACATTGAAGAAGAGATAGCGAAGAAAATCAGAGAAAGGAGAGATGGAAATGATGTATCTCTATGGCGGCGCAGCTCGGAAGCTAAATTTAAGAACAAATTCACCACCTAGTGGACATGGAAGCTATTACGAGAATCAGAGCTGAGAAAAGAGTGGTACATAGGCATATGGTTTGTTCTCGCAACGCCAAAATACTCTTTTTCTCATGGCTCACTATTCTCAATATACTATTAACGGGAGATCGTATGAGCACTTGGAACTCAGGCCAAAGAACAGATTGTGTGCTATGCGGAGACATGATGGAAACAAGATCACACCTTTTTCACATGTCATTACACCTCTCATATCTGGGGCTCACTTACTCATCGTTTGCTTGGATCTCAGTTTACGACGGAATGGGATGTCTTAATTCAAATTCTCCACATTTCAAACCTGGACCGAACCAGGCCTTTCTTGCTACGATACGCCTTCCAAGCCACCTTATATCAAGTTTGGCGAGAAAGAAATTATCGTAGACATGGCCAGGCCCATTTTCTCTTTCCTCGACTTATCAAAATGATTGACAAGACTGTTCGAAACAGATTACTTTCCATTCGCATCACAGGAGATCACTCATATGATGACGGTCTCGAAATGTGGTTCGAAGCTCGGATAATTTGACACAGGCAGAGGAAATGACCAACGATTCAGCTTTACTTTGAAATAATCTTTAGCATGTAATCTCAATTCATTGTACAAAAGTTTTTTGGTTTAAATATCAATTAAAAAAAATGAAGAAGTTAGGAACAACGTAGATCTACTCTCGTTTACACAGAGGCTTTCCAAACTCGTGTATATCAGCTCCACAATCTCGTCAATGTCTTTGTACCAATTCCCGGTTTAATGAACCATTATACTTTGATTAGAAGCCGGTCAACGTAAATCAACGATCAAAGAAAGCATTCAGAATTAAGAGGTTTGCACGTACTCTCTTTGCCGGCTTCCAATTAAATAAATAAATAAATAAATAGAATTAAAAGCAGCTACACAAATATGTTACACGTTATAAACTGTTATCTATACTATTAAAACATGGTAACATTTGTGTCCAAACAAGGAAAATTTTCATTTTAGTCTATTACTATCCTCGATAACTATTATTCTCTTAATTTTATTCCTATTGCCAAACATATATTTTGGTTAAATTTAAAAATTAATTATATTTGGAAAATCTTACCAAATCTTTTATTATTTACTATTTTCGAAATTATAGCAAAATCTTACCAAATCTTTAATTATTTGCTATTTACGAAAATATATATAATATCTTTACAAAAATATTCCTTNACATATGACATATTACAAACATATAACTTTAAAAATTAAACGTTACATATTATATAATTCTTCTGTTTTATTAATGAAAAATTACAAACATAAAAAATATAATATCTCTTAACACAATTACAAAAAAAAAACAAAATTCTTTGAATAATGCATAGTTAAGCTAATTAAAAATAGTTAAACAGTAGTTAAGCTAATTAAAAATACCTAAACAAATTTCTTTGAATAGTTAGCTAATTAAAATCGATTATGGAAATTTTTGCAAAATAAATGAACCTCAAAATGTTTTGTAAAGATCTATATGGAAAATGTGATCAACAAATAAATTAATTATAAATAAAATATTCTCTTTCATAATTGATAAAAAATAAATAACACTTAATAAAACAAGGGTTTTTCTCTCTGGCGATGGCGGCGGCGACTCACGGGCGTTGAGGATGAGCTCGGATCCACGGTGGCTCCGGGAGTTTATTTCCACTCCCTGGGCCTCGAAGACATCGGAAAATCATGTTCGCATTTCGGAGTTTCGGATCGATTATGGGTCAGTGGAGGATTATGGTTTCGGTCTTGATTTTGTTCGGCTTCGGTTTCTTCGGCTTCACCCACGGGATTCCAGATCAGTCACTCCCCGTATCTGGGAGATACGGTTCTCTCTTGTGGCAGCGGGCGAGAAGATACGAGCCGATTTGGTGAAGATGCGGGTTTGGCGGGAGTGGAGGGATGATGTCGAGATTTCAAATATCATTGCAGGATTAGCGCAACATCTTCTGGTTCAGGATAATCTCTGGGAAACACTTGCCAAAGATGCGAGATGGGTCAGGTTCGATTCGGGATCTCACGGGATTTCAAAATTGTCATCAGTGATCCGGTTTTGGATACAGGAATCGACGGTATTCACGGAGAGGCTGAGCTGTATAGCGCTGCCTATGGAATCAGATCCGGCATCTAAACAGGGGTCATTGGAAGGTGACTTACGTGGTTTCAGGACATTCTGTCTACATGAAGATACGAGGAATCAATCCCGGATCCTGGAGACAAATTTTCGGACTGATATCATAGCGGAAAATCGTATTCGGCTGGCGAAGGATACACATAGGATCTGCTGGATCCACGGGTATATATGGGAGCTTCAGAGACTGGATCACAATATCTCATCACCTTCTCTCTATTTCATTGCGGAGTCTACTCACTGTCTTTCTCCACACAGCATGTCTCAAAGTCAATTAATCAAGAGAGATGGTTCGGAGATGAAAATGGATACAAGTTTGAAAAGATTGAAGATCAGGGTGCCTCAGTTCGATAATTCCGAGCTCATAGCGGGCTATGCAAGAACACTTATTGGGAGATGCATGAACCCAAGGAAGCAGGACATGAAGGTTCTTCTCCATATGCTTCCCCGAATTCTGAATGTTGAAGACCGAGTTGCTGCGGCAGATTTGGGAATGGGTCGGTTTCAATTTGATTTCGACAGAGAGGAAGACATAGCGGAGATCATGAAGATGGAGCCATTCCATTTCGACTATTGGATGGTCTCACTAGTTCGGTGGGACCCCGTTGTGGACAGCAAATACCCTTCGGCTATCAAGTTTTGGATCCGAGTCATGGGAATCCCCCTTCACTACTGGGCAGATCAGACGTTCCGGAGTATAGGCGAGGCCCTGGGAGAGGTGAAGGAAGTGGATCTCGATAATGGCAGAGTGCAAGTGGTTCTAGACGGTTTCAAACCGTTATGCTTCGAGACCTCGGTTGAGTTTCACGGCGGGGAAGAAACAATCATCACTTTGAGGTATGAGAGGCTGTTCGGATACTGTAGGAGTTGTTATAGCCTATGCCACGATCACTCAATGTGTTCTCGTCGGTCAGGAAGGGTGGAGGACAATGAAAACTTTTCGGAGGATTCGAAAAATGGGTTCAATGTCGTCAGCTACAAAGCTGCAGCAACTCACGGCTCGAGCGAAAATCAGGGCCAGCAACAGAAGGAATTTTCCGGCAAACAGCATTACGGGTAGGATAAAGGAAAAGGAAAGGCTCAAGATCAAAGAGATGTGGGGACTCATAATGTTACGGGCAAAGAGAACCGGTTTGACACTTGGAAGGGGGACAGAAAATCCCATGAAAAAGACACAAAGGGGGCCTCTTCTTCGAGTCATTCACAACATACGGAGGGGAACAAAAGGTATGCGATCGCTACCTCAGGGTTAAACGAGTTGAGATCCTCAGAGGTGGGGAAAGGTTTGTCGGATCACGAAACAAAAATGCTACAAGCTTACCTTGGCAGTGAATCTCGGGAGAAGCAGGTTCAAGGAAAAGGCTTGGGCTCAGAAACTAGAGGTGAGACAGCACCGGTCACGGGCAAAGCTGTCCGACGGGGACTTCTCTTTGAGAATACGGAAACGAATTCGGCTCCGATGGCAAATCCCAAAGGTCAGTCCTCTGAAAATTTGATCACACTGGTGGAATCCAAGGAGGACTTAGAGATGATGGATAGATTGACTATGGCACATTCGGTTGGAGTAGAGGATAATAGTGGGGAGAATATGGAATTTTTGGAAGATAATAATGCAGAGGCGGACATGTTCATGACAGAGGGAGATGCTGGAAATTTGGTGGCAGATACGGAGATTGTTACGATTGATGAGAATGTGGATGAGGCAAGATATGATAAGGAGGAGATGTTGAGTGACGGGGATGAGAATGCCCTCATTAAGAGGCATCAGGTTATGAAACCGAAGAACACAATGCTTGGTGCAGGTTCAAAGAAGAGACTAATGCAGGGGATGATATCACCGAAGAAGAAGGTGAATCCAAAGGTTTCGGGACGTTACGGGGATACTCAAAACGGAGGAGGTAAGCCTCCACAGAAACCAAAACCTGAGTCCAAGACTTCCAAACTTGAAGCCCAGATATGAGATTTATGCTTCAGTTGTTTCCGGCGGTGTGGAATAAGATGGGCATCGGTTACTCCCGAGTGCCAAGGGAAAGGTCTCGACTATCAGATCATTTACGGTTTCCATCTCCTTTGTTTGGCTTTTGTATTTCTTTCAAATTCATGTTGTTTTTTATGATCCCGACATGTTTGGCGGTGAATCTTTTACTTCTTCTACTCTTGTTAACACTACAAGAAAACACAGTTTTTGCGACTACCAAAATAGTCACAAAATAGTCGCAAATGACTCATTTGCGACTATTTTGGGACTAAAAAAAGTAGTCGCAAATATTTGGTCGCTAAATAGAGTGGTCGCAAAACAGTCGCTATTTTGCGACAAATATGTGACTATAATATCAGTCCTAATTTAAAGACTAATTTTGCGACTACTTGTAAAAACAAATTCAAAAAAAAAACAAAAAACAAATTCAAAAAAATATATATTTTTATTATATTAATTAATTACAGAAAATTAAAAAAAAAAACTAAATACAAAAAAAAACAAAAACAGATCGCCGGCTTCCGATCTGCTCCGGCTTCGATCTGCTCCGGCGTCGATCTGCTCGTCTGCCGGCATCCCGATCTGCTCCTCCTCGGGAGCTCCTCCGTCTGGCTTAGGCCACGAACCTGCTCCTCCGATTCGCATCTGCTCCTCCGCCGGCGGATCTGCTCTCCTTCATCTTCATCTTCACCGCCGGCGGATATGCTCTCCTGCTCCTCGCGAGCTTTCACAAATCGTCATCGGCTGAAGCGGCGGTTTGAATCCTCGGCGAGATCTGTTCGAATTCCACGGTGGGAAATCTGCACCAGCTCGAGTCGTCGATTTCCCGGAGAGCGCTCTTCAATCCGAGCCCTAACAGAAAGTTTCCGGCGGATCTGGATCCCATGGAGGAGCTACCGTACCAAGGACTCGTCATCATTTCCCCTAATCGACCGATTATGTGGCAATTCCTTCCTGAAGATCCAGATTCTCCGTTTCCGCGATTCTCTCCGTCGTTTGATTCGATGTTACCCATAAAACTATCGATCCCCTCTTCAATCTCCTCATCCAGAATCGATCCCGCGTCGAAAATTCCGAACCGATTCAGTTCGTAGTCGTCAACTTCACCTCCCCCGTAATTCACCTCCTTGTGCTCGAAGAAGTGATCTGATTCTGTTCGTATCGTGGGATTGAAGAGAAAAGTTAAACAATTAAAAAAAAAAAAGATTCTCCACCGTTGGATTAAACCAATCAACGGTGGAGGATCTCAATCCTCGTCTAAATGAATTAGCCAATCAGAAGCTTTCATTATTTTTGTCGTAAATTAGTCGCAAATTTGGGACTATTTTGTGACTACTATTAAAAAAAACCATTGGGGTTGCTAAACGGTCGCAAATTTGGGACTATTTTGTGACAATAATTTTTTTTTACCCTAAACCCTAAACTTTAAGAACCTAGAAAGTTTGAATATAACTTAATAATGATTTTGTGTATATAGTAATTCAAAAATATGTTAAAACTTAAAAATAAATAAATTTTGAGAGAATTTTAATCTTTCAAAATCATTTCTTATAAAACACATGTAACACTTAGTAGATGTTATGATTAGATTGAAATTTTTGTAAGTGTTATATATATTTTTTTATTATTTGATGTTTGTGTGTAAGATATAGTTTACAATTTAAGATTTATAGTTTATGATTAAGGGTTAGACGTTTAGGGTTTAGAATTTAGGATTTATAAAAGGGATTATAAATGATCATATTTAAAAAAATTGTAAGTTTTGAATTTTTTGTATATTATATGATGTTTATGTGTAAGATTTAGTTTAAAATTTAAGATTTATATCAAGTTTATGAATAAGGGTTAGAGGTTTAGGGTTTAGGGTTAAGGGTTTGTGGTTTGAGTTTTGAGTTTAGAATTTATTGATTTCTATAAAAAAAATCAAGTGGTGTTGCAAATTAGTCCCAAATTTGGGACTATTTTGTAACTACTATTAAAAATTAGTCGCAAATTAGTCACATATTAGTCACAAAAACTGGGTTTGCAAATTAGTGTACATTTTACATTAAACCCTAAACTTTAAGAACATATAAGGTTTGAATATCAATTTACAATGATTTTGGGTATATAGTTGTTCAAAAAAATATTTTACAATTTAGGATTAAGATTTTATGATTAAGGGTTAGAGGTTTAGGGTTTAGAATTTAGGATTTATAAAATGATTATATTTAAAAAAATGATTATTTATTTGATGTTGTTTAAAATTTAAAATTTAAATCAAGTTTATGGTTAAGTGTTAGAGGTTTAGGGTTTAGGGTTTGTGGTTTGAGTTTAGAATTTATTGATTTCTAAAAAAAATCGAGTGTAGTTGCAAATTAGTCCCAAATTTGGGACTATTTTGTGACTACTATTAAAAATTAGTCCTAAATTAGTCACAAAAACTGGGTTTGCAAATTAGTGTACATGTTACCCTAAACCCTAAACTTTAAGAACATATGAGGTTTGAATATCACTTTACAATGATTTTGGGTATATAGATGTTCAAATATATATTTTATAATTTAAGATTTAGAGTTTATGATTAAGGGTTAGAGGTTTAGGGTTTATAACTTAGGATTTATAAAATGATTATATTTTAAAAATTGTAAGTGTTGAATTTTTTTGTATATTATTTTATATTTATTTATTTGGTGTTTTGTATATTATTTGATGGTTTAGAATTTAGGGTTAAGAATTTTTTTGTATATTATTTGATGTTTATTTAAAAAAATCGAGTGGAGTTGCTAAACCAAAGCAAATCAGTCACAAATTTGGGACTACTTTTGCAAGTCTTTAAACAGTCGCAAATAAGCGACTATTTTCTGACTACTTTGTTTAGTCGGTAATTTGTGACTATTATGCCTCTGTATTATGAGTAGTCGCAAATTAGTCACAAAATCGTCCCTGTTTTTTGCGACTAAAAAAAGTAGTCACAAAAAATAGTCACAAAAACTGTGTTTTCTTGTAGTGACCGATCCCATTATTTTACTTCGAAAGAGATGATCACACTAAGGTTGGAAGCGAGGTTAGGAAAATTTCCAGAGATACCACTATTCGCCTACACCTTAGAATAAAATAGTGGCACTAAAATGAACCGGGGATTCGGTGGCAAAAACCATCAATACTCACGTTCCATCAGCCATTGACCCTACAAAAAGAAAGTGAGAAAATAATAAGTCTGGGGGAGGGAAAAGGTACCAAAGGTTGTGTGATCGTCTTGTCATGGTATCGAAAGGGAAAGAGTCTAGAAGGTTCTTGGCACTATGATCTATGGTTCGGACATAAATGATAGCTATTGAATTATTCTGTGAGAGTATGTGTTGAATCTGGGAAAGCTGCAAATGCTTGCAGAGAAGTACATGGAGGTTCGATTTGGAGCTAGTTTGGCAACACGTGGATTACTAAGGTAATGGTCATTGCAGAATTCTAAAGGAAATGTGAGTCTCCGTGTTTTTAAAACTTTTTCTTCTTGCTTAGTTTTCTGTTTGCTTGAGGACAAACAAAAGATTAAGTCTGGGGGAATTGATATGCTTGGTTTTTACCGTTTTTTAACACATGTTTTGGTGTTCCTTTTGAGTTTTTTTATTGAGTCAAAGTGTGTTTTTAGAGGTCAAAGTGTGTTTTAAGAGTATTTTAGTCTTTTATCGAGTCTTTACAGGTTTTAGGTTGATTTGGAGGAAAACAAGGCATTTTGGTTGCAAAATGTGAAACTGGGAATGCAGAGTCATGCAAAAGCGTCAGACGTATGTCATTCTTTGAATGACTTCCCACCGATTGATCGCTATGATATTTTCACACACGATAGGGCTGTGAATTAGCTTTCATTTGCAAGTGGTTTGAAGGAAATCTGAAAGTGCAATCAAGAGTTATACTTGATATACTGAAGACAGGTTAATCTGCCTCGCATAAGAAGCATGCGCAGAACATGGAGGGTTGCATCGGTCGATTCTGAACTCTCTGTGGGGGTTTGCATCGACCATCTGCATCGACCTGTGCATATTTGCATCAACCGATGCACTGCCCAGACAAGAAAAAGGCAGTTTCTGCAGTTTCTAAACTTCCTATTTTGCCCCAGATTCATCCTAACTTAACCTAATTCGACCCATGACCTATATATACTTATTTTTGAGCCTCTTTGAAGGCTAAACTTTATTTTTCTTAGACACTTTTCATCTCTTTCAATTGTATGTTTGGGAGAAGATCTCCGAACCTCTTCTGAAAAATTTGGAGAAGATTTCTGAACCCTCTTATTATCTATTGAATTTATTTATGATTTCTCTCATATCTCTTTGCTTTTTCTATGCAATTATGTGTGAGTAGATTCCATAGTTAGGTTTAGGGTTTTAAGGGGATCTATGAAACATTATTTTAGACGTAAATAGGGATTTATCTTTTGTGGTTTTCGCTTATTGTTGTGTTTATTGCTTAGGCTTGAGCTAACCGCTAGGTCTATGAACTAGGGTGCAGCTTACCCTATGAGCACGAGAGTGGATTAGGGCACATTTTAACCTAGGAGCACGAGAGTGGATTAGGTTGCACAGAAGAACATAAGCGAGCGAATCGTCCTTAGCCTGCGAGAGTTGATGCTAAGGCGATTCATGAACATATTGAACCTGCTCTTTAATGTTGACCTAGAATTCTATGAGCACGAGAGTGGATTAGGTTGTTAGGTTTAGTAACCATGAGCACGAGAGTGGATTGGTTAATATTTATGTTTGAGTTTGAAACTTGTGTTTAATTATTTCCTCAATAGTTGTATGATTCGTGATCTCTGGATTCCCAAAAACAAACTCTTGACCTAGCGTTTTCCCTTATTGAATTTACATCGTTTAAATTGCGTTCGTTACTCTTTCCAAAACCAAATATAATCTTGTCTTAGCTTAGTTTCATAATTGTGAGAATTGTAGTGTAATCGTGGTCTCTGTGGATTTAATCCTAAAGTATTGCATTGACAACCGTTATGATTGCGGTAGTGTGAGTTTTAGTTTTAATTGACTGAGTGGTAAAACACCTAAATCAATTTGGCGCCGTTGCCGGGGACCAATAACGTTACCTTCAATTATGATGAATACATTCAAAATGAGCCATATGTGGAGCCACCATTTGATGAAAGTGTACTCACACCAGAACAAAAAGTGGAGTTGGATAAGCATCATGAAGAGAACCCAACGATGAAAAGGAGTGACCAAGCCGCTATGATCCGTCTGAACCTCATGTCACATCGGGCAGCACTCGAGGGAAGGGAGCTCACAATGTCCGAGATAGTGGTAGCTCATACACTTAAAGAGGTAATTTGTTGGGTTCCACCATGCCAACTAGAAGGTATTTTTGACTCAACCTTTGAAATCTATGATTATGAGGATAGTTATTTGCCTTGCATTGAAGATGTAGCTTCTAGTTTGCGTACTCATGTGCTCATTGATGAATGCTGTGATTTAATATGTGAGTCTCAAAGACTAGATTCCTTAAGAGTAGAAACGTTTGCTAGAGATTACCATGAAGTATGTTTTGATATTAATTATCTATGTGCTTTGAATATTCATAATCTCGAGTTTAAGCTTTCAATGCCTGAGGAATCTAGATCTCTTCTTGAAAAATCTTACCTAGGGGATGTGCTTGATGTAGATAAGATCTTGAATGAGATAGATGACCCTAAGGTTGAGATGGAATCTAGGAAGGAGGATATTGTGTTTATGATTGATGGAGATGAAGTTGACTATTTTATGATAAACTCGTTTAAACCTGAAGTTGACTTTGTTTTTCCATCAAGTGCATTTGATCCTCATGAGAATCTCACCATCAAGGAAAATTCCAAGATATATGCTACATTCGTAGTACACTTCCTTGATGTAATTTTTGTTTCTTTGCCATTGACACACTCCTCCCAAGGATGCTCACTCTACGGTTTGGGTAAGACGGGATAAGCCTTGCAAACGACGGATCGCTTCAAGGGATGTGGATCGAATGGTCTCACAAGGGGTGCGGAAAGCCCTTGATATTCCTCTTTGCTATTTTCGGATATGACTCACCAAAAATAAACAAAGGTTTTCGATTGATATGACTCACAATCGAGATTTGATCTAGAGAGAAAAGAGATTTTTATTCAAAAGACTAGATGGTTTTCGAAAATGAGATTATAAAGAAAAATAAGAGGGGTTGCATGCACAGCAATTAACCACCTCGAAAATGACAGAAAATTAAACACAAAGTTTGAACAAAGACTTGACTAAAATTAAAAACAAGTTTGAATGCCCCGTGCCCTTCCATGCGAAAATGCCCCTTTGTATTCTTGATATTTTTGTTGAATTTTGTTGGACTTTGACTTGTGATTTTCGTGGGCTTCATGGGCTTAGATCAACAATTGGGTTTTATTGGAAGTGACCTACTTGCCTTGTTAAAAACCTTTCTCCGGAAAACCCATTGGGACAAAACCGAAGAGAAGGAAAAGAGCACAAGTAAATCACTTAGCCAAATGTTGATCTACCTGAGCCTTGTTTCCATATCCAGTGGGGTTGGTAAACAACTTCTTCATCCGAGCCCAAGTGCCTTTATTAAATCCGACTTGGTGAAATAACCTCCCAAAGATTCTCTTGAATCGTTTTGCTTTAGCTCCGTTCCTCGAACTAACTTGATCACTTGATTTCCTTAGCATTCCAACAGGTTCATGCATAGCTCCAAGCTCGGGTTCGAGCTGCTCATCCAGGATCATATCATCCCCCCTCTCTTCAAAAGGATTTGACCTCAAATCCGAAGAACCTACACGGAAACGAGCTAAGTTAGTAAATTTGAAGTTCAAAGTCAGATTATGCTTACCTTGGGGACGGGTCTGTGATATATCATGGTTTTTACCCTGTTTAGACCATGATATAAGTCCTTTTATAGAGTCTTTACTGTATTTTGGAGTCTTTTAGAGTCTTTTACAGGTCTTAGCACGTTTTGGAGGATTATTGGAAGTATTGGAGCTTTCTGGAGCATTTGGAGCAGAGTTAAAGATCGTGTTGCTGANTGCTTTAGTACTGTTAGGGTATTAAATTGAGCATATCAGTCTGGGATGTGTTGGAGTTGGCATGTGATGCTGTTGGAAGTGGTTGACGCTCTTTAGAACTTTCCAAAATAGGTCGGACATCTTTCGCCGTTTTGCCTCGGGTGTTTTGATTTTCCTCGGGTCCGAATTGGGTGTTGTGAAGCAACTTAAAATATGTGTGACCAAACAAGAAAACACCACGACCATTAGTCTTAAAATGATTGTTTGGTTGAGAAAACTTACCTGACCCAGTAGAGATTTGATCGTTTGGTCGAGTCTTTTGTTCGGCTTGCTCCGTTTCGACCGTTGAGATGGTTTGCAAAGGAGGATGAAGATCGGTGCATGCTACTGGAATTTGGTTTCGACCAGTCTCCTCAAAATACCCAGTTGGTCTATGAAAATGGTCAGAGTTGTTGAAAACTCGTTGCTCAAATTCCTCCCTCAATCGAACCAAGTAGTTCACGTGTTTGTAATCGGGTCGCAAGAGGATTGATCGATCGAAATTAATTCTTCCGGACCAGGAGTCATGGATCGACTTTTCCTTTTTCCGTGGATCGCCTTTGTTGATTTTAGCTTGAGTTTTCTGCAAAAGAAAAGATTTCTCACTCGGAAGTGCAAGCTCCGGTGCATGGTTAGTTAAGCTCGAAGGAGCTTTCGAAAAATCAATCAAAAGACACTTTTTATTTTTCTTGGAAGAGTTAGAAGAAACACTTACAACCTCTTTACCTTTTTGTTTGAGAAGGATTTGATCTTGATAAATTTCGCTTGGTGACATGGGAACCAACGTGATCTTCTTTCCTTCGTAGTTAAACGAATACCGATTATTGAACCCGTCATGAAGAACCCGTCGATCGAATTGCCATGGTCTTCCTAGAAGGATGTGGCTTGATTCCATGGGAAACACGTCACACAGCACCTCATCTTGATACTTGCCAATGGTTATAGGAACCGAGACTTGATTTTTCACCTTCATCTCTTCATTATTTAGCCATTAAAGACTATACGGCTTTGGATGATCTTTCACGGTCATGTCAAGCTTTTTGACCATTGTTTCACTTGCCACGTTGGTGCAGCTTCCTCCGTCTATGATGAGACTACATACCTTTCCTTGGACTTGGCATCGATAGTGAAACAAATTTTTCCGTTGTTCATGCTCGTCGGTTTGATGTGCATATTCAAAGCCCGTTGAATTACCAAGAGCTCTCCTACCTCGGAAACTTCTTCATGCTCCTCTTGATACTCATCAAAAACCGTTTCTTTTTCTTCCTCAATATCTCCATTGTCCAAGAGAACCATAATCCGCTGGTTCGGACATTCCTTTGCATAGTGCCCTTTACCTTGACATTTGAAACATCTCACATCACGAGAATTAGAAGTAGAAGTTTCATACCTTCCTTTGTATCCTTGAGTAGGTGCGGCTGGTTTAGGCTCGGTTGTGGTCTTAAAATTTGACTTCTCTTCTCCTTGATAGCTTGGCTTAAGAACAATACCGGTTCCATGAGAAGTTCGGGAAGGGACACTTCTTCTCTTGATTTGTTTTTCAACCATGATCGCCTTATGCAACATCTCCTCTACGGTTGTATAGGATTGCATTTCCACGCGGTCTTGAAGTTCACGGTTCATGCCAGCCAAAAATCGTGCCATGGTGGCATCTCTTGTCTCGTCTACATCTCCCTTAAGCATTAGCTTTTCCATTTCTTGGAAATAATCTTCCACGCCTCTATTCCCTTGGGACAAAGCTCTCAAACGTTGATGGAGCTCTCGGTGGTAGTGAGTTGGAACACAACGTTGTCGCATCAAGTAGATCATTTCTTCCCACGTCTCAACGGGATTCTCATGGTTGCGCCTCCGGTTCGTTACAAGCTGATCCCACCAATCAATGGCATAGTCGCAAAATTCAGTGGAGAAGTTTTGGCAATCGAATACCAATTCCACCTTCTTTTCCCATTCAAGGAAAGCGTCCGAGTCGTTCTTTCCGTAGAACGGTGGAATACGAAGCTTCATACCTCCAAGATCATTGTCGTTTCGTCTTCGAGCTGGTGGATGTCTTTCCCGTTTTCCATCAGAGGAATCTCCTCGATCGTAAAAAGGGTTATCTTCCGGTTCGTGGTGTTGCGGTCGATTTCTCCTCGGTCTCGCCGGTGCATGGCAACTCCCTCGGGCAACGCTTTGATCTGATCTAAAGCCTTCGGCTCTTTGTTCACCGCCTTGCTGTCTCTCTTGTCTTCCGGGCGTACGGATCTCGAGTGCGGTCATACGGTCACGCATCTCATGCAATAACTCGGTGATAGCATCGACTTTTTGAGCCATCGCAGCATCTCTCTCTCTCCTATACCGTGATGACGAGGTCTCACTTTCCTCGGACATGGTTTGTTCCTCGCAAAATCAAAACATACAACGTGAGAGTATGCCAAGTTCAGATTTTTCAGCTATGACCACAAAAACAGAGATTTTCGAAAAAAACTCAAAACGATTTTTTTTTTGAATTTTGAAAATTATGACAATTAAAACAAGACACAGATCTACTTAGCTATATTTGTTTTTGATTTTTTTGATAACGTTTTGATATAATAAAAATTAAAACAAAACAGAAACAACCAAAATTTCAAACCCAGAATTTTCAAAGAAGATGAACAGTTTTAAATAAAAATGAAATGAAATGAAACAAGTGATAGATGGAACGAAATTACCCAGATTGTGGAGTGGTGCTCTGATACCACTTGACACACTCCTCCCAAGGATGCTCACTCTACGGTTTGGGTAAGACGGGATAAGCCATGCAAACGACGGATCGCTTCAAGGGATGTGGATCGAATGGTCTCACAAGGGGTGCGGAAAGCCCTTGATATTCCTCTTTGCTATTTTCGGATATGACTCACCAAAAACAAACAAAGGTTTTCGATTGATATGACTCACAATCGAGATTTAATCTGGAGAGAAAAGAGATTTTTATTCAAAAGACTAGATGGTTTTCGAAAATGAGTTACAAAGAGATTATAAAGAAAAATAAGAGGGGTTGCATGCACAGCAATTAACCACCTCGAAAATGACAGAAAATTAAACACAAAGTTTGAACAAAGACTTGACTAAAATTAAAAACAAGTTTGAATGCCCCTTGCCCTTCCATGCGAAAATGCCCCTTTGGATTCTTGATATTTTTGTTGAATTTTGTTGGACTTTGACTTGTGATTTTCGTGGGCTTCATGGGCTTAGATCAACAATTGGGTTTTATTGGAAGTGACCTACTTGCCTCGTTAAAAACCTTTCTCCGGAAAACCCATTGGGACAAAACCGAAGAGAAGGAAAAGAGCACAAGTAAATCACTTAGCCAAATGTTGATCTACATGGGCCTTGTTTCCATATCCAGTGGGGTTGGTAAACAACTTCTTCGTCTGAGCCCAAGTGCCTTTATTAAATCCGACTTGGTGAAATAACCTCCCAAAGATTCTCTTGAATCGTTTTGCTTTAGCTCCGTTCCTCGAACTAACTTGATCACTTGATTTCCTTAGCATTCCACCAGGTTCATGCATAGCTCCAAGCTCGGGTTCGAGCTGCTCATCCAGGATCATATCAGCCATGGATAGTTGCATGCAATGTTGCACATTTTGTTTCTTGCCCTAACAGGAGAAGGACCAAAGGTGCATTGGCTCAACCTTTTGATTCTCATGATTAACATCTGAGACCGAAGTCAAGCTAACGACTATAAACAAGCGCTTGGTGGGAGGCAACCCACCAGTAAGTGTACATATCTTATATGTTCCTTTGTTTTTGCTTTCACTAACATTTTCAATTTTTTTTTAGTTTTGAAAAAAAAAGGGGGTCGAACAGAGCAGAATCGATCGATACCGACCCAGGTAAGTGAACTTTGACTTTTTCTTTTATTTTATTTTTCTTGAGTCTGCTTCGCCTTCTTCTTGATTTATTTTCACACCGAGACGGTGTGAAGTAAGTCTGGGGGAGGATCTTTGTCGTTACTAACATTTTTTCTTTCTTTTGTTTTCTCTCTTGAGTCATTTTGATACTTCTTTCTAGATTCGTTTTATTGAGTCAAAAATTTGTTGGAGATGATGATCATGATCTTGGATTTATAGTAATGATTTTCTTCTAAGTCACCATTGTTGCAGGGCTAGTTTTAGATCAGACTAATGGAAAATCTAAAGGCTTCACGGTTAATCAGAGGCATCCATGTTTCCAGAAAAATTCAAAAACCTTGAGTTAATTTAGGCGCTCTTTTTTTTACCTCATCATCGTGATTGGTGTCTTCAGAGCTTGACTCCTCATTCGTATCTGACAAGACGACATGTGTGAAAGTATGGTACTCCTCCCCTTATTTAAAATAAAAAGCAGAAAATATGAAATGATTTTCTTTCGAGTAAAGTGCTAGGAAAATTTCCATCGATCCCATTATTTTACTTCGAAAGAGATGATCACACTAAGGTTGGAAGCGAGGTTAGAAAAATTTCCAAAGATACCACTATTCGCCTACACCATAGAATAAAAGGGTGGCACTAAAATGAACCGGGGATTCGGTGGCAAAAACCATCAATACTCGCGTTTCATCAGACATTGACCCTACGAAAAGAAAGTGAGAAAAGAATAAGTCTGGGGGAGGGAAAAGGTACCAAAGGTTGTGTGATCGTCTTGTCATGGTATCGAAAGGAAAAGAGTCTAGAAGGTTCTTGGCACTATGATCTTTGATGAGACCCATTAATGATAGCTATTGAATTATTCTGTGAGAGTATGTGTTGAATCTGGGAAAGCTGCAAATGCTTGCAGAGAAGTACATGGAGATTCGATTTGGAGCTAGTTTGGCAACACGTGGATTACTAAGGTAATGATCATTGCATAATTCTAAAGGAAATGTGAGTCTCCGTGTTTTTAATACTTTTTCTTCTTGCTTAGTTTTATGTTTGCTTGAGGACAAGCAAAAGACTAAGTCTGGGGGAATTGATATGATTGGTTTTTACCGTTTTTTAACACATGTTTTGGTGTTCCTTTTGAGTCTTTTATTGAGTCAGAGTGTTTTTTTAGAGGTCAAAGTGTGTTTTTAGAGTATTGTAGTCTTTTATCAACTCTTTACAGGTTTTTGGTTGATTTGGAGGAAAACAAGGCATTTTGGTTGCAAAAGGTGAAACTGGGAATGTAGAGTCATGCAGAAGCGTCAGACGTATGTCATTCTTTGAAGGACTTTCCACCGATGGATCGCTCTGATATTTTGACACAAGATAGGACTGTGAATTAGATTTTATGTTCAAGTGGTTTGAAGGAAATCCAACGGTGTGATCAATAGTTATACCCGATTTACGGAAGACAGGTTAATCTGCCTCGCATAAGAAGCATGCGCAGAACATGGATGGTTGCATCGACCGATGCATATCTTGCATCGGTCGATTCTGAAATCTCTTTGGGGGTTTGCATCGACCATCTGCATCGATCTGTGCATATTTGATACAAGACTTTTGCAAGTCTCTTAGAGTCAATTCTCTAAATGCGATTGAAGCATAAGAGGTATCGAACCTTATTGGGAAATCTTCTAATCACTAAAAATACAAGATTCTAGAGTAATTTAAGCTAAAAGAGTTTGTTGTTAAGTAACCGATTTAGAACTAAACAAAACACTAAGCAAGATTGTAAATTCAATAAGCAAAAGCGAATCTAGAGATAGGGTTAATGATATAAGAAGTCCCAAGTTCAACTCATGATGTTCAATTACTCAATTAAGCTAACCCCTAGGCAAGAGATCCTAAACTTGACTAACTCTCTCTCAAGCAATTAATCACTATGCTAATCATCTAACCCATTAGCAAATCATCATTTGTGGATCATTGATTAGCAAGCATTAAGTTTAAATCAACAAGATCAACCAAAAATACACCCTAGACAACTATTGTCATAGGCTAGGAATGTAAATCTCTTGTTGATATATCATGGTTTTTACCCTGTTTAAGCCATGATATAAGTCCTTTTATAGAGTCTTTTCTAGTGTTTTGGAGTCTTTTAGAGTCTTTCACAGGTTATAGCACGTTTGGAGTTTAATTGGAAGTATTGGAGCTTTCTGGAGCATTTGGAGCAGAAGCAGAAGATCGTGTCGCTGAGTACCTGTTTTCACGGCTAGCATCGATCGATACCCCCATGGTATCGATCGATACCCAGCACAGCAGACACGACATCGCGACTTAATGAAGAGTTGAAGAATTGCAACTTGGTCCAGAAGTCTCTGATAATTACAAGAAGGCCCCAAATCGTGATTTAGGTTATAAATAGGATTTTACAGCCATTGTTTAGGCTATGCTTTATTTTGCTTTAGTTTAAGAGAGATTTTGGTGAGAGACAAGTCTGGTTTCCCTTCGTCCGAGATCAGATCTCAAAACCTTGTTTCTCTTTCTGATTTTATATAAGAGTATTTATTCAACATGTTTATTGATTTAATATTCATGTCTGAGTAGATCACCTGTTAGGTTTAGGGTTTTCTCATAGGGATTTCTTTGAATGCTAGGTTGATTNATTTGATGTTTATTTAAAAAAATCGAGTGGAGTTGCTAAACCAAAGCAAATCAGTCACAAATTTGGGACTACTTTTGCAAGTCTTTAAACAGTCGCAAATAAGCGACTATTTTCTGACTACTTTGTTTAGTCGGTAATTTGTGACTATTATGCCTCTGTATTATGAGTAGTCGCAAATTAGTCACAAAATCGTCCCTGTTTTTTGCGACTAAAAAAAGTAGTCACAAAAAATAGTCACAAAAACTGTGTTTTCTTGTAGTGTAAGGCCCAATTTTTATCAGGAAACAATCGATACTTTGATATTATAGTGGAAAGGCCAACGAAAGCTTTATTGTCAATCATTATTATTTCCGAACTAAGCTTGGCAAATTTACAATACTCGGATGTGGAAAAGGGATTCTTATATCTTACGGGGGTGCGACGATACTTCCTTGGGGAGTATAATGAGAGTAATACGGTGAACATGTATGTGTTTAGGTCTAGTTATTTTTCTCAGGTTTTTTGGGATATAATGATGATAATTCGGTTGAAGAGTGTCGTTTAAATGGCGGTTTCTCCATTATTTTTAATAACGTTTTAGAGATCTATTTCTTACTACAAAAGACTATATCTCGAGGTATGAGAACGGATTTACATTGGAAGGATAGCGAAATTACTTCGGGTCGCCCAGAGGATGGATCTTTAATCCCAAAGGGAAAAAAAAAAAAAA
>PKML01073247.1:145210-175507 GCA_002933935.1 Eutrema yunnanense
AAGAAACATAAACCCGAGTTTTTGTTTCTTTCAGAAACCAAACAAGATTTTTCTTTTAAGCAAAAATTTCAGTTTCATTTCGGTTATAATAAATTGTTCACGGTCGAGCCGCGTGGTGCGAGCGGAGGACTAGCGTTATATTATGATGATTCGTTTAATGTCACAGTTTTATACTCAAATAATCGAATAATTGATATCGAGGCAACAATACAAGGAAAAAAAACATTCTTATCATTTATAAATGGTGACCAGATCCCAAAAAAGAGAGACCAAGTTTGGGAACGGTTAACACGGACGAGTCTAACAAGAGCGGATCCTTGGTTTATAATAGGTGATCTAAATGAAATAACGGGGAATAACGAGAAACAAGGAGGTCTTTTAAGACCCGCTTCCTCCTTTATGTCTTTCAACCTGATGATACAACACTGCGGTTTTCTGGAATTTCAATGTTTGGGTAACACAATGTCTTGGCGAGGAAGACGAAACTCAAAAATTATGCGGTGTCGACTGGATAGGGCCTTAGCAAATGAGGATTGGCATGAGATATTTTCCCATTCATTCGTAGAATATCTAGCAATGATTGGGTCGGATCATAGGCCGATTGTCGCCACTATTGAGGACAAAATACCCCGGAAAGGAGGTCAGTTTCGGTTCGATAAACGGTGGATTGGGCGAGATGGTCTTATGGAAACAATAGCACAGGGCTGGCAAAGCGACACAGCGGGAAGTGAGACTCTCTTTATAGATAAAATAAAGAATTGCCGGCGAGAAATTTCAAAATGGCGGAAAAACAATTTGCCCTATGGCAAAGAAAAAATTAGGGATTTACAACAAGCCTTAGAGGAGATCCAAAATGACGACAATAGTACAAACGAGGAACTCATGGATATCACGAGGAAACTGAAAGAGGCTTATCTGGATGAGGAATTATACTGGCAACAGAAGAGTAGAACCCTATGGGCAACGGTGGGGGACAGAAATACAAAGTTTTACCACGCGCAAGTTAAGCAACGCAGGGCGAGAAATAGAATCACGGGACTACACGATGCATCAGGAGTTTGGGTTACCTCGGACAAGGATGTAGAACAAGTAGCGGTTAATTATTTCGAGGAATTATTCACTTCCACTTCCCCAACAGAATTTGAGGAGGCCCTCAGGGAGATTCCAGCATTAGTTTCGGAACAAAATAATGATATGCTTACGGCAATGGCCACGGAAGAGGAAGTTCGCAGAGCACTTTTCATGATGCATCCAGAAAAGGCTCCGGGCCCGGACGGAATGACGGCTTTATTTTTTCAAAGATCATGGCACATAATAAAGGCAGATGTAGTAGGACTGGTTAATGGTTTTCTGGAAACGGGTTCATTTGATCAAAGGCTGAATATGACTAACATATGCCTAATACCAAAGACGGGAAGACCAACTCGTATGACGGAATTAAGACCTATAAGTTTGTGTAATGTGGGGTATAAGATCATCTCGAAAGTGTTATGTCAGAGGTTAAAGACATTGCTACCGGATCTGATTTCAGAAACTCAATCAGCTTTTGTATCAGGGCGACTGATATCGGATAATATTTTGATTGCCCAAGAGATGTTTCACGGACTACGAACCAATAAATCTTGCAAAAGTAAGTTCATGGCAATCAAGACGGATATGAGCAAAGCATATGATCGAGTTGAATGGACTTTCATTGAACACCTATTGAGGAAATTTGGTTTTGCGGAAAAGTGGATTTCATGGATGATGTGGTGTATAAAATCGGTACAATATAAGATACTCATTAACGGTAATCCCAAAGGAAAAATAACGCCATTCAGAGGATTGCGGCAAGGCGACCCCTTATCCCCGTACCTGTTCATCCTCTGCACGGAGGTCTTGATAGCCAATATACGAAAAGCAGACACGGAGAAATCGCTTACGGGGATAAAGGTAGCGAGGGCAGGTCCAGCGATCTCACACTTACTCTTTGCGGACGATAGTCTTTTTTTCTGCAAGGCTACGGTACAAGAGTGTCACACGGTATTACATATACTTAAGCAATATGAATTGGTCTCAGGGCAACAAATTAATTTTTCAAAATCTTCTTTAAATTTTGGATACACGGTTTCAGAAGCGGTACAGGACGAGATAAAACAATTGCTAGGAATCCAAAATATGGGAGGGATGGGTTCTTATATGGGTCTGCCGGAAAGTCTCGGAGGGGCAAAGAGTAAGATTTTTAACTTTGTTGTCGAAAGACACAATGATAGAGTCAACAGGTGGACATCCAGACTAAAGGAGGCAAAGAGGTTCTACTTAAATCGGTAGCCACGGCTTTGCCGACTTTCGTCATGTCATGTTTCCGGTTACCCAAGTCTATTACCGCAAAACTATCTAGTGCGGCAGCGCGTTTCTGGTGGAGCTCAGACGGTCAACAGAAAGGAATGCATTGGATGGCATGGAAGAAGATGTGCCGGAGTAAGTTAGAAGGCGGACTCGGGTTTCGATCAATAGAGGAATTCAATACAGCATTACTAGCAAAACAACTATGGCGACTAATGGAACAACCAGAATCGCTTTTCGCTCGGGTCTTTAAGGGGCGGTATTATCGGAACACAGACCCTTTAGACCCTATTAAGTTGTACTCCCCGTCCTTTGGTTGGAGGAGCATTATTTCGGCTAGACCTCTGGTTACAAAAAGGCTCATCAAAAGAGTTGGTTCAGGAGGCACCATATGAGTATGGAATGACCCATGGATACCATCCTCTCCCCCGAGGTCAGCAACATGCAAAGGGTACAATTATTACCCAAATCTCAGGGTCAACCATTTGGTTGATCCAGCGACACAAACATGGAACCTGGAATTGATAAACGCAATCATCGAACCGGCCGATGTGGAACTTATACGCAGAATACACATCAGCAGTATATATCGACCAGATATGCCTGGTTGGCATTATACGAAATCAGGGAAATATACGGTAAAGTCGGGATATCATGTTGGTCAACAAATCACAGACAACGGCGACAACTACTTCTACGGTCCAGATATAAAGTCATTGCAGGCACACTCATGGAAATTGACTTGCCCACCGAAACTGCGACATTTTATATGGCAAGCAATCTCGGGGTGTCTGTCGGTCACATCGAATCTACGCGCTAGAGGAATAAATTGTGACACACAATGTGCTAGGTGTGGTGTGGAGGGGGAAACGATTAACCATGTACTGTTTGAATGCCCACCAGCAATACAAACATGGGCACTATCTCATATTCCATCGGCCCCGAGAGTTTTCCCGATGTCATCGGTTTTCGCTAATTTTGACCATCTATTTTGGAGACTCCCAGATGAGGAAAGGAAAATAATGTTTCCGTGGATTGTGTGGAATATTTGGAAAGCAAGGAATGACAAGGTGTTCTCAAATGTGGATAGAAACCCACAAGAGATTCTGAGGATAGCGGAAACAGAAATTGCAACTTGGGAAGCGGCACAAAATAGTGAACCTGAGATACCTCCCCAACAAACGGGTCTCAATATGGGAAAAAATGAACAAAATACATATAACGGTCTCACATGCTATATTGATGGGTCTTGGAAGGAAGGGGATAAATTTTATGGTTTAGGCTGGTTTTGCTTTCAGGAGGGAATCGAAGGAAAGATTATGGGGTCCCGCAATCTACGAAGAAGCCTATCCCCGCTACACGTGGAATTGGAAACGCTCATCTGGGCGATGCACAGCATGATCGCAAACCACAAGACGGCGATAGCCTTTGCTACAGACTGCTCAGAGTTGGTGAAGATGGTGTCTACACCGAAGGAGTGGCCGGCATTTACAGTGCAGTTGGAGGAGTTCAAGAGGAGCAAGGAGGTCTTCAACTATTTCTCTATTACACAAATCCCACGCACGAGCAACACAGTGGCGGACAAGTTAGCACGAGGTGCTCGAGTCTACCCATCATATTTCATTTATGTAAACTCGATACCCCGATTTGGTTCACCGAATAGGGTAAGGTATTAAGGCTGTTGACAAAAAAAAAATAAAAAAAAAATATTCTCCAAAAAAATCTCACATATAATTAGTAGCCATACATGAACCTATGATGATTCAGTTACCTAAACGAGTTGACCATCAAACAAAAATAATTTTTTTCCAAACATATTACATATTACAAAGATACAACTTTAAAAATTAAACGCTACATATTATATAATTCTTCTGTTTTATTAATGCAAAATTACAAACATAAAAAAATATAATATCTCTTAACACAATTACAAAAAAAAACAAATTTCTTTGAATAAATTTCCCCCATCCCCACAAAATTATTTCATTCAAATAACAAATATTAAATTGAATATTTCATTTTTTGGAAAGTCGTTAATGACATCAATTATTGATATATAATTCAAAAAATATCTAATTAACCAATATTTGTCACAAAAACATTAATGGTATTAGTTAGGCTAATTAAAATCGATTATGGAAATTTTTGCAAAATAAATGAACCTCAAAATGTTTTTAAAATATATATATGGAAAATGTGATCAATAAATAAATTAATTATAAATGAAATATTCTCCAAACAATTCTCACATATAATTAGTAGTCATACATGAACATATGATGATTCAGTTATCTAAACGAGTTGACCATCAAACAAAAATTATAAATAAAATATTCTCCAAACGATTTGTTACGATTAAGAAAACCGAATAAATTACTTTCTAAAACATGAAATCCAAATTAATTTTTATAAAAGATTAAAGGATACCTGAATTAAATAGTTTGTAACTTAGATAGATGCAAATCTATAAATATATTTTTGACATGTATTTTATGCATTAGATAGATGCAAAACATTTAGGCATTAGATATATTTAAATCTTTCGGTATCTTCCAAACAACTACAACAACCTATAATATATTCAACCATACAAATAAAACATCTTGCCTAAAATATTGGTAACATTTTTAAAATCAGGAATATCTACAATAATTGTATCATAAATTTCGAAATAACTATTTTCATAACTACATAAATTTCGGAATAACTATTTTCCTAACTACATAAGATTTTATCCTTTTATACTTAACAACCAAGATATTTTAAATTCTTTATAATCAAACATAATCAATCTAATTAGCCAACTTAAAGAACTATAAATAATATGTAGTAGAAGAGAAAACATACCATCATCTTTGTCGATATTAATTTTTATTCTTTTTCTTAGAAAACGTATATATTCTCAAATTTTAGATTCATTTTTTTCTGTTTTGAGCTATTGATTTCAACTAATGTATTTGTTTTAGTTACAGATATGCTATTGGATTTTGGATCTGTTCACTAGAAGTTTTGCCGCTCTTGGGTGTTCTTGGTTAATTTTCGTAAGTGGATTTATAAATGAAAAAGCTTGAATGTAGGGTTTATCAGAAGAGAGAGTTGTTTCTTGAACCGATGTTCGTGATTCCATCTCTGCGATCTATTAACAACCAAGCGTTAATGTAATTTGTATCCATTGTGTCTCTCAGGGTCGACTTTCGTACACTACCCCTAGTATGCAGCTTCCTCTTCCTCGATATACACCATAAATTTTTTGTGTCTTTGCTGCACACCCCAAAATTTTTTTTTTCTTTGACAAACATCACAAATTATTAAAATTCTTGTAATTGCAACATACATAATTAATCTCACAATTATGTTTAGAAAACCGGAAAATAGCGTTTCAAAAACACGATTAAGCTAATATAACCCGACTGTGAGTGAAACCCGATTAAAAACCCGAACTAACCCAACTTTTTTAAAATCCAAAATTGATTTGGGAAAAAAAAATTAGGGTTCTTCGCTAAAGAGAAGAAAAAAGACAGAAATTGAATCAAAACACAATAAAAAATGTATATATATTGGAAGATGAACACAAATACGGGATGTGATTTTAATCAAATCGATCGAGACCTATAATAGACACATCTCACATTTTATATTGTCAACTGAACGATGAAAAAGAAACAAGAAGATTATTCATAAAAGTCTTGAGAATCAATTAAACACAAACCAATTATTTACAAGAGGAGATTACTTACGCCATTTCCTTCATTCGAACTGAAGCAATCCCTATCCACAATGCAATTCCTCTCTATGCGATTCAATCTCTGTCTTTTTTATCTCTTTAATGAAGAATCCTAATTTTTCCTCCAAATCAATTTTAAATTTTAAGAAAGTTGGGTGAGTTCGGGTTTTGAGTCGGGTTTCACTCACAGTCGGGTCAGATTAGCTTAATCGTGGTTTTTGAAAGGCTATTTGCCGGTTTTCTAAACACAATCATAAGATTAATTATGTATGTTGCAATTACAAGAATTTTAATAATTTGTGATGTTTGTCAAAGCAAAATTTATTTTTGGGGTGTGCAGCAAAGAGGCAAAAAGTTTATGGTGTATATCGAGGAAGCTGCATAATACGGGTAGTGTACCAGAGTCGACCCTCTCTCTCAAGTGTACCCATTTTTTTAAGATTTCCAAGATTCTAAAAAATCGCGACTTTGGTCTGTTTTTTTTTTTTGCAGGGATTCGATGTTGGTTTCATCAACGGAAATTGCATGGATTTGTATTTTTCTCAATCGTTCGTGTCAAATAAGTTTTTTACCCTGCGAATTTTATAGGAAACCATATAGTAATGGAGGACCGGATCATTATCCGACAATGGAACAAAATCACAGTCATGAGTTCCCGGAAACTCCGAGAAACTTGTGGTATCTTCCGACGATTCGAAAATCCGGATGTATGATAAATCGCAAATCCTTAGGTAATAATTGAAATTGAATCTTTGTATTTTTATAATTTGTGTTAGGTGGCCGGAGGAATAGCTTACCTCCGATGGTGGAAGTGATGATAATACCCTCTTCATCGTCGGCGCGTGGAACCGGAGAGGAGTGAGAGTTGAAGATGCGAAAGAAGAAATAAATAATTGCATTTTTTTTTGTAAATTCATATGAACTAAAAATATATATAACAAAACGGATCATAAAATTGAGGTAGCGGGCGCACGAAACAAACAATAACAAAACGGATCATAAAATTGAGGTAGAACTATTGTTTTTTTTAAACGGATCATAAAATTGAGGGAACGGAACAAAACGGGTTTAGAATCTATAAAACATAAAAACAAAAACAAATAAAAAATTGGCATATGCCCTCATTGTGGATTAAAATTTTAGAAAACTATATAATATATTTTATACCAAAAATAAAATTGTTAACACATCTCAAACTTTTACATCCACAAATATATTTTATCGAAAAAATAAAACTAAACTTCAGAATACAAAATTTAAAACTTACGCCCCGTTCTAGGGCGGATTAGAAAAAGATTATGTGAACATAATGAACTCCCATTAATTTTCATATTGAACTCCCGTTCTAAGGCGGATTAGAAAAAAACAAATTATATCTAAACACCAAAATAATTATGTGTCTCATATGACAAAAATTAAATATAGAAAAAAATATATCTAAAGAAAAAAATAAACACAAATTATATTAAAAAATTTGATAAATACAAAATAAATAAAAAATCCCGTGCGGGCGCACATGTTTAGAATCTAGTAATTTTATTGAAAGAGTTTTATCATCTCCTTTTATATTTTTTTTGTTAAACACCTTCTTTTACAAATATTAATCAAGCCCAATTAAACCGCAAAAGACATGTTTGGCTAAAAGGTCGGCTTTAACATTTTCATTTCTAGGAATAAACCTAAATTGAATAGGAAAAAAAAGCATCATAACAGAGAACAGTGTCCGACAAGATACCATAGATTGATGAAATTGAGGAACTTGAGATGATTGCTCGAATTAGCTGTTGTGAATCCGAATTGATGATCACATTGCTGTAATTTAAGGTTGAAGCATGGAGGATCGCTGCCCTCATCGCCAAAGCTTCTACTATTAAAACCGAGAAACATTGCGGAGAGCTGATGAGAGTTCAGAGATTTGCGAAGAGGCAATCCCGAAGGTCCAGCCAAGTACCGCCGCTTCCGATTCGGCTTTACAGGCCGCATCTATGAAGCAGAGGATCGTCCCTTCCCCTACGGGTTTGGATTTTGGAGAAACTTATGTTTGTCTAAGGACCAGCAGAATAGGGAGAGAAGTTTGAGATAGGCTCCATTCCCGAGCATCCTTAACAGCTATGAGGATGGTTTCCGCAACCGTGAAGCTTCTACTGCTAAAAACTCGGTGATTTCTGGAAGTCCAGAGAGCCTAGCAGATCCAAGGGAATAGTAAGCTTTTTTCAAGTCCAACTGGTGGCAGCGTGAAGAGGTTCTTCGCAAGCAAGAGGCATGAGTTTACTCATGTGACCTGAGAAGAATCGAATCCAACTGAAAAAGGAGCACTCTGCCGTACCGATTGAGCAAAAGGAAAATTGAATAGTAACCGAAGTACTGATTCCGAGTCGTTACACCTGCAACACTTCGGATTTGTAGTGATCTTTCTCACAAGTAATTGTTCACCAACAAGTAAATCTCCTTGCAGAGATTTACAAATGAAAAGTTTAATCTTTGGCGAAGCTTTAATATTCTACATCTGAGCCTTCCAATCCACAGCCAAGGTATGAGGATAGATTTGTCTTAATTCATGCTATGTTGCAGCTGTAAAATAGCATGACTTTGTGGTGTAATCCCCGGATGGATTTCCAAGCCAGATTCTCTTATTTTTGGCTCCCAGAATACTAGGCTGTATTTTGCTTTGGGAAGACAACCACATATCATCGGTTGTATTTTGCTTTGGGAAGACAACCACATATCATTCCACAAGCTTATTGATGTTCCATCTCCTATTGTCCAGCCAAGCTGTTTCACTAACAGGTCTCTGCCTATAATTATACGTCGCCATCCATGAGAGGATGATGTCGGGATAAAGCACGTCAAGAGGGAGGAATCACCACAATATTTCCCTAAGAGGATACGGGACATGAGGCACTTTGGAGCTTTAAGCAACCTCCAACTTAGTTTGGCTAGAAGAGCATCATTAAAATTGTTAATATCTTTGAAACCTAGCCCACCTAAACCCTTAGATTTTGCCATCTTCTCCCAAGCTACCCAACTATTTTTTCGTTGATCAGGTGAGGAATCCCACCACAAACAAGTCAGAGCTGACTGGATACGCTTACAGAGGGATTGAAGCATGCCATAGCATAAGATGGCATTGCAGCAAGAACACTCTTGAGCATCACAAGTTTTCATGTTGCCGGTAGTAATTTAGTAGACCAACTAGCTGGTTTCTGCTTGATTTTATCCACTATAGAGGTGAATAAATCCTTTTTCCTCCTTCCAAAATGTTCAAGTAAGCCCAACTACTTCCCAACTCCTCCTTCATTATCAATTTGTTGCAACTGCTTCATCAGCTCTTTTCTTACTTGAGGCGTCTTGATTGAGAAGGATAATGATGATTTCTGGTAGTTTATTACATGTCCAGAGACTTCTTCATAAGTGAAAATAATTCTTTTAAGTTCCTGACAGCTCTTACCGTTTGCTTTGCAGAAGAACATAGTATCGTCTGCAAACATGAGATGATTGACTCTGGGACAGCCTCTGTAAACTTTTATCCCATGGAGCTTTCCACTTTCTTGAGCTCTATTACACAAACCTGAGAGGACTTCACCACATAGGATAAACAGGTATGGAGATAGCAGATCACCTTGCCTAATCCCCCTTTTTGGTTTGACATGGCCTCTAGGTTATCCATTCAATAAAAATGTAAATGAGACTGTTGAAACACATTTCATTATCCAATTTACCCATTTCTCATGGAATCCTAGCTTTAGAAGAACACATTGGATAAAGTTCCACTCCAACCTATTATATGCCTTGCTCATATCAGTTCTGACTGCCATTGAACATTTTTCCTTTGCTTTTGAGGTCTTTAGGAAGTGCAACACTTCATGAGTAATCAGAAATAGCTCTCTTAGGCACAAAAGCATATTGGTTCTATGAGATGACTCCTTCTAGGATCGGTTGCATTCTCCTTGATAAGAGTTTTGAGATCACCTTATAGTAGACGTTACATAGAGCAATTGGTATGTAATCTGCCACTCTTTTTGGTCCAATGATCTTTGGGATAAGCTGTATATCAGTCTCATTTATTGTTTTTGGCATGTAGCCATAACGGAATAAGTTTTGGACCTCTGAGATAATGTCCTAACCCACCACATCCTAGTTTGAATAAAAGAAGCACGCCGAAAACCAATCAGTTCCAGGAGCTTTGTCTGGATGGATCGAGAACAAGGCTGCTTTAATTTCCTCAGGAGATGGATCACGGATCATGGACATGTTGAGCTTTTAAGAGATTACAGGTTTTAAGGCTGTTGAAATAACCTCTTTAGATATATCAGGCCGGGTCCCTTGAGACGTAAACAACTTCTGGAAATAGTCAGTTATAACATGCATTATTTGATCCTCTTCAAAAACAGATTGTCATGTCTCATTCTCGAGAACATAAAATTATTTATGGCAAATCTTCTTCTTGCAGAAGCATGGAAGTAGCTTGTATTTTTGTCTCTTAAATTCAACCAAAGTTGTCTACTACGTTGTTTCCAAAATTCTTCCTCGGCTTTGTAGGCATTGAGATTCTCTTTAACCTTTTGTGGACACTCATCGTTAAAATCATTATCAGTTATGGCTTCTTCAAGATCATGTTTAAGCTTTTCTATCATTCTCTTGATTGTTTCTTTGTTGCTGTCTATTCTACAAGACTATAGTTTCCCTACACTGATCGATATTTTGCTTAACACATAGACGCCTTCCATCATTCCATGTTTGAGTAATCAGATCTTTCACTTCTTCATTATGATTCAGCCTTCTATCATATTGGAATAAGCCTTTTCGCTTTTTTTTTCCGAGGAACAAAGTAAGAAATTATAGGTCTATGGTCAGACGCTTCATACTTAAGATATTCACACCTTCCGGATGGAAACAGTTCAGCCCATGCACTATTAGAGATGGCTCTATCTAGCTGGCATTGCACATTAAAATCATTTCTTATACTTGTCCAAGATATAGAGCATCTTGAGTGTCGTAAGTCATATAGATCCCCTTCAGCGAAAAAGGAATGAAAGTCTCCAAAGGAGCCTTCAGACTAGCTGGTCCCTTTTCTTTTTCTGAGTTATCCAAGATATCATTAAAGTCACCAGAGAGAAACCAAGGAGCATCTCTGATCATAACCAGATCAATAAGGTAATCCCAATGTTGCTTTCGAAGGGAACAAATAGGGTTTCCATAAACAAAGGTCGAATAGAAAAATTTTCCTTCATAAGTGATACGAGAGTCAATGAGTTGTTACAAGAAGATATAACATCCAGAATTATTTCTTGTTTCCACAGAAGAATCAGACCTCCACCTCCATGACCATGAGGGGATACTAAGGTATGACCAGAAAACCCTAGGTTCTCATATTTTTTAAGGCCAAAGTTATCGGGGTTTTTTTTTGTCTCCGATAAGAAAAATATGTTAGGATCAGCCCGACGGCGAATCTCTTGGAGACGACGAACGGTCTTGGGGTTCCCCAACCTTTGAAAGTTCCAGCAGGCTATTTTTAAAGAAGATGAGAGGACATCTTCTGAAAATCTGTTTGCTTCTTCTTCACTTTAGGTGTCCACTTAGGATCATATTTAGTGGCAGCATAGGCCTTCAGAGGAGGGATCTTACCGGGAGGCTTGCTTGGACCTGTTCTGTGAGTTTGAATAGAACCCCTATCAATCTCCACTGGATGGGAGCTTGTAGCATTTAGCCTTTTCCTTGGCGACGGTAATTGATATTCCCATATTTTGCATCTCTTAGCATGCATTCTTGTTATTGTTTTGTGTCTCATACATGTGTCTTGCATTGTTTTTATAGAATTTTGACCTTTATTAGAGTTTAAGATATTGCATTAGGTCCTAGAGAGTTTTTGAATTCATTTGGAGTGTTTCCAGGTGTTTTGGAGACATTTGGGATGATTGGATTGATTGAGCATCAAGAGAAGGAAGAGCTCATCCGACACGCCGGAAAGATGTGGCTCGACAGAGGCCTTAAATTTTGAATCAGCTTGGATGACCTTCATAAAAGATGTAGAGGATTGCGTTAGCTAGCCACTGGAATTGGAATCAGGAGATTTGGACTTGTGGTTTGGAATCTATGTCCCTTTTACTAAAGACATATCCGTCGGGCCGAGGCAGTTTATTCAACACCGATGTGTGACATCGGTATTGAAGCCTCGGGGGAATACACCGATGTCACACATCGGTGTAACACCTAGGTATTGCCTCTCTGAAGTGACTAGGAGAAAAAAAACCTTAGCACCGAGGTCCAACACCGATGTGTGACCTCGGTGTTGGACATCTCTCACCCGAACCAACCGAGCTCGTCCAAAGTGTCTCGAAGATGTGGCTGAACGGGGACTTTACAATCCGATTCAGCTTCAACTGTCTGCATAGAAGTTATAGAGGTGTGAATCAGATTTACACAGGAGTTTGAATATGGTTATTTAGACTTATGTATAGGGAGATAAAACGGATTTACTGAAGGTATATCCGTCTAGCCGAGAGAAGATGACACCGTCCAAAGAACCGGAAAACGAAGGCCTTTCCATATGAATCAACTCAAACAATCTTCAAAAGAGTTGTAGAGGGACGAGTTAGCTTTCTACAGGAGTTAGGTTTAGGTCATTCAGAGATGTATTCCAGGAGATATCGTGGTTTTACCGAAGGTTCTACAACACCACCATCCGCACAAACCCAGGTCCAATACCGATGTGCAGTACCGACCAGTGACGTCGGTATTGAGCCACTCAAGACCAGATTTGACCCATTTTGAACTGGGTTGGTAACCAGTTTTTCCTGGGTCGAACCGGTTCGCCCCCTTTCACTATTTTATCCCAAAAATCATATTTTTTCATGTAAGCTTTCTTCTTTCTAGAGTTGGGTTTTATCTCAAACTCTTCTTATGATTTTGAGAGGGATTTTGATTGTTCTTCATACAAAGGCCACTCTACTGAAGATTTCTTCACCCTTATCTTTATATTAATGCATTTAATCTATCTTTATGTCTTTTTCTCTTGTGTTCTTCATGTTTAGGCCTTAGGCCCATTTTTGTTGGATCTTAGATTTAGCTTGATTTAGATGATTTTGTGATTGATTCTTGATGCTCATGTTCTTAATCCTTGCTTTCCTTTCTTGTTTAGTATTCCTAATGCTAGATCTAGCTTGAGAAAGTAGATCTAGATCATAAGGCATTTCATGCATACCAAATGTTTGATGAAATGCCTTGATGAACTATTCAAGGGATTTATGCTCCTAGCCTAAGAGATTAGTTGCCTAGGGTATATTTTGGTTGATCTTGTTTATATTCTTAATGATTGCTAATCATTGATCAAGAAATGAGAGTTTGCTAATGGAATGAGTGATTAGTATAGTGATTAGTTGCTTGAAAGAGAATTAATCAAGATTAGTGATCTTAACCTAAGGATTAGCATTGATTGTGTGTATTAGCATCATTAGTTAATTGTCTTGATGATTAGATGATGATGATTTAGGTTGATTCTTGTTAGATCATTCACTTAGCTTGGTTCTTAATGCTAGATTTGATAAGATAAACCAAAGTTTAGAACTACACCTAGATTAGGTAGCTCTAGTTGGCGTGACAAACCAATCTAGAGCTACACCTTAGGATTTATGGTCTCATCCCATGCATTAGGGAGAGATTCGAGTAAACGGTGTTAGTGCTAGATTAGATTTATCGATTCGAGTCTCGCCTAGCCAACGAGAGTTGATGTCTAGGGTGATTAGTGAAATAATTGGGATTGGATTTTAATGCTTGTTAATCATCTTATCACAAACGATGGTTTGTTCTTGATTTGGTGTTTAACAAAGTGATTAGTGCCACGAGAGTGGATTAGTCATAATTGTGAATCCCATGTTCTAGGATAGTGTTTAATGCTTCCAAATGATTCATTGTTTGATTGTTACCCATCTCATTGATAGCTTAGTTCATGATCCACATTTCTATCTTTGTTTCTTTCTTGCATTTGTTTTCTTTAGTTTAAAAACATAAAAACCCAAAAGATTTGCTCTAGATTAGGAAGATTCATGTATTCTTACTGCTTCAATCTTAACCTCTTTGGTTCGATCCTCAAATACTACAATGATATGAGTAGGTTTGAGTAATTGATATGAGCTTAACACCCAAATTCTTACTATCAATTTGGGTGTTAAGCTTTTTGATAGGTGACTCTTAGAGACTAATATGAAAAGACTTGTATTTGGTTTTAAATCATAATCCCCGGCAACAGCGCCAAATTGATACAAGACTTTTTAGTCTCTAAGGAGGTATCAATATCCCCAATACGATATAGTAAGGAGGTTATCAATCCATAATTGGGATCATTCTAATCACTAAGAATGCAAGGGACTTAAAGCAAGTTAAACTAAACAAGTATGTTGTGATTAAGTAACCTAATTGAAGCGAATAAACAACTAAGCAAGATGTAAATCAATAAACAAAAGCGAATCTAGAGATAAGGTTATTGATGTAAGGTGATCCAATTTCAACTAGTGGTGTTCATTCACTCAAAGAAGCTAATTCCTAGGCAATAGATCTCTAATCTTGATTAGTTCTCTATCAAGCAACTAATCAATATGTTAATTATCAAGTCCATTAGCAAATCATCATTTGTGGATTAACAACTAGCAAACATTAAAAATCATAACAAGATCAACCAAAAATATGCCCTAAACAACTAATGTCTTAGGTTACGAACATAAATCTCTTGTCTAGTTCATCAAGGCATTTCATC
This sequence comes from Eutrema yunnanense, assembly GCA_002933935.1. NCBI lineage: Eukaryota > Viridiplantae > Streptophyta > Magnoliopsida > Brassicales > Brassicaceae > Eutrema > Eutrema yunnanense. Next base: position 160,012 of record PKML01073247.1, read on the forward strand.
AAACTTTTGGTGTTCATGAAATGCCCTATGATCTAGATCCACTCTTTCAAGCTGAATCTAGCATGAGGGACACTAGACAAGAAGGAATATAAGATTATCTAACCCTAAACACCACTAATCAAACCTTGGACCACCCTAATCTACCCTATCTCAAGATCCTAAAAGACTACTCACTAATCATCATGAGTTCAACAAATCCAAGAAAAGAAGAGTTAAAACTCATGATCAAGATGATTGGATGATTAGAAAGTAGAAGATAGATGGATTCAATCAAGAAAACAATACTCAAATTGCATAAATCAAAAGGATCAATCTCTTACAAATCACTCTTAGAGAGGTTTTTTTGCTTAAGAAAAGACTTAGCCCATCAAAATTAGGTTTTTGGGCTTAATTAGTAAATAGTGACGAACCGGGTCGACCCGGTTTAAATGGATAAAAAGTTCGGATTGGCCAATACCGATTTCACTGCTCGGTGCAACACCTCGGTATTGAGCCTAGGTTTGTGCACCGACGAGGAGCACCGAGCAGTGGATTCGGTATTAAGGTGTTGTTGCATGGTGATCTTCAATGGATACCGAGGTCACTCCTCGGTATCGTTGCTCGGTATTAAGGACTTTTTCCCTCGGGTTTCCTCTGAGAACAGCACCGAGCAGTTGCACCGAGCAGTGACCTCAGTACAATCCCCTGAGGCTTCCATACCGACGTCACTCCTCGGTGTTGCACGTCGGTACTGAGGCTGTCTTCCTCCGTTTTCTATACCGAGCAGTTGCACCGAGCAGTGACCTCGATGCAACCCTTCTGCCTTCAATACCGAGGACTAGTACCGACCAGTGACGTCGGTACAGTCTCTGTCCGTTCTCCTCGGGTCTCGAATCTCCTCTTTAGCACCTGAAATACGATCCAAAACATGCAAGGACTCTCTAGGACTAAATGTGGACACATTAGACTCCTAAAATGACTAAAATGCTAAAGAGATAACATGAACTATATGCAAATGACTCGAAACCTAAGTGAAACGGATGCTAGAATGCTTGTCCTCAAGAAAAAGCATCACTAAAAAGAATTCAAGTCCAAGTGCAAACTCTAAGGTATGATCAAACATGACTACTCAAAAGGGGCTAGCCATGTCCATCCTTACATGCACCAAGCTTAAATCTCAACCTACACAAGCTTTTAAATCATCCAACCCTTTAATATTCATTAGACTTTTTATAAGTGAATCATGCTCATGCAAGGCAAGTGAATGCATTTGGCTAGGGTTAAGGTTTTGAGATAAAGGTGATCTCGATACAAGTGACGGTTTCCGAGCAAGGGGTTCTCTCAAAAGGAATCAACTAATGCAAAATGCTAAGAGTAAAGCCTAATAGATGCATACAAGGTCGACTTCCATCTACCCAAATGACCCATTTCGAACTTGACCCCTAATTTCTAAACCCCAATGAAGATCCTTCCTAAACTACCCTTTTCGCAAGGCATTTTGCCTTCACTACTCATATCTTTTCACCTTCCTTCTCCACTTAAACACTTAGGGGATTTCCTTCTTCACCAAATGGTTTGGCTTTCAACATTTTACTTTACTTAGCTCTTATTTACTTTCTCTAGTCTCTCTTATTTATTTTCTTCGCCTTAGCCTTTTTGGCTTTCCTTCTTTCTTTTGAAGACTAGAGACTATTTTCTTTCCTTTTCCACTTAGAGCTTTTTCCCATAAAGGATTATCGCCAACCATTTCAAGCTTTTTGCTTATCCCCTATTCTTCTTCATCCCTTTTTCTCATTCCCACAATCTCTTTTCTTTCCCTTGTCCCAAGTTCCCAACCTATCTAGCCTAATCTTATGTCTAGCTCATTGATGCCGAGCTAGTTCTACACGGAAGTTTTTTCCTTGTCGTTCTAAACTCAACACCTTTTGCCTAGTTGATTCGAAAAGACCTCACTAACACTCACAAGTAGTATTTGGCTTGAAAGGAGGTTGGGTTAAAGGAGTGGTTAACCGTTCCAATGATGGGAATCGGCTATTCGGGATAACAAGAGAGTGGCAAAGAGGATAAGATAGCCCAAATATGTATGTGGTAACCATGCATTCACTATGCAATGCACAAACATGATAATTACAATGTCAAATTATGGTTATCACTTAAGTAGGAATGGACTCAAATCAACTTGCTTTGGCTAAGACCTAAGTAATGAGACATGAAATCCAAACATGGTTCGACCTTGATTTCGCACACAAGATCTAGAGCATAGGACTTAAACTCTTAAAGCGACACTTCACAAGGAGGAATCATTCTATCTCCTAATGCACATGCAATGCATTATCTACGTGCTATGCATCTAGACTCAATCTTACATGAAGTGCAAATGCATCCTAAATGACTTCTTTTTGTCTTTTCATTTTCAAAATTTTTCAAATTTGTTTGGTTTTTCTATGCCTTAGATGTATGCATGAGACTCAAGATGAAAATTGAAAATAAGACAAAGTAAATGTTATTAGATACCGGTCCCTCCCCCAAACTTAAATCACACCGTCTCGATGTGAAATAAGCTTAAGGAAAGGACCAAAAACAAGAGATATCTATACAATGCAAGACTTAAAATAGAAATATATACAAGAATTATGAATTCATACCTAAAAGCTTGGAGATGGAGATGTAGACCCCATTGAGTAAGATGGATTACTTGAGACGGGAGACGGGGACCGCATCGCTCTCCTCTTTGGTGCCTTTTCCGGTCGGGCCGTGGGTCGGCTAGAGCTCATGACCATCGCCCAATCATCTCCTCGAGGCACGAAGTTAGTGTCCATGACGACGTCTCTTCCATCACCGGCCCTTGATGAACTCGCTCCACAACCTCCGTCCTTGAGCTCATTGATTGTTCGACCCATGGCTTTCACCGTCTTCTTCAAAGACTTGATCGTTTTCACCATCTTCTTCATGTTTTTGTTTTGCCACTTGCACATGCGTTGGAGGAGACGAGTTTGGTGGTGAGCGTGTCTTGTGGCCGCGTTAGTGATAGCCCCATCATAAGGGTCAAAGTGGTAGCGCTCACTCCCGTACACGGTCTCGGGTGACGACTCGTTCGGCATCTCCTCGTCGAGATCAAGAGATTTGTCAGTGGCGGTTCTCCTTTGTGCTCTCTTGCGGTACGCTTGCATAGGCGGATCGACGGTGGAGTTGTAGAGGTACTCTTGGGGAGGAATAAACATGACGTTCCTCGGGTCATGGAAGTTGGTGAGTGCCAGATTAGGTAAGGGGACTTGTGCCACGATTGTCTCGGTGAGTTGGATGTTGTAAGCCATCTTTCCTTCGATATATCCTTAGAAGAACTTAGTCTTTGAAAGGTAGGCCGCATCCAAAGATTTTCACTCATAGTTGCCAAGTGAAACTTTGACCCCTTTTGCCATAAGAATAGGCGTTATCATCCATCCAAGGCAAATCACGGCCTTCTTCGACTTTGTCTTCCAAGCCCAATCCCGGTAAGCGAACAAGTGTCTCACCAAGAGTGTTGCGAGACAAGGAAGTCTCTCCGGCCCCTCGAATGCTTTACCGTTTGCGAGAACGGGTAGGATGGGCTTTAGACCAAGCCCCAACAACACCATCTCCTCCGTAGTAACCGTGTCAATCTCTATCTTGTGGTAGAAATTGTGGACCAACGCCTTGTGTGCGTACCGTAGAGCTGGTTGTCGTATGCTCGCACTCTTAGAGTCACCGGCTCTAAACTCTCCACTTGCAATTGTTGCCCAAAGATTTCGAAGCTCGAGTCTTGGATAGTCAAAGTATTGCCCGTCGTATGTACCTTCTTCTCTAAACCCGAATATCTCACAAAGCTCGTGGAAAGTGACGGTGTAGGTGGTTCCCATGAGTCCGAACTTTAGAACTCCAAACCCGGAATTTGCATCTTCCGTTTCGTTGAACTTAGCTCGAAGGGTGGCTAGGAACTTGCCGGTGAGTGCCTTTAAGGCTTCATGCTTCATGCTTCATGCTTCATGCTCATGAACTTCCTTAGCCTCATATTCTCAAAGAGAGTCCACACTTCGTCACTTATCCCCATCATATCCATCGTCTCCGAATCGACAAATTTGCCTTGCTCGAACTTCATTTGGCCAAATTTGTCGAAGTAATCTTGCTCACTTGGCTTTGTCCGTTGCGGCACGGGGATTTCTCCACTTTAGCTCTCACTCTCGACCTCTTCTTCGACTCTCTTGCCCTTTCCCTTTGCCGTTTTCTTGGCTTTAGAGCTCGTCGCTGCTGTTTTAGCCTTTGCCTTGGCAATCCCTTTTCCCTTTCCCGCGGCCGTAGCTTGGGCAATTCCTTTCCCTTTCGCAACTGTTGAAACCTTGGTCCGTGTCTGTGTCGATGGAGCGCCCTTATCCGACATTGTACCTACAAATATCCTTGAGACAATTTGTGAGCATAGGTAAAATTTCTTATCAAATCAACAAGGGATCACCAAAAGATGATCTAAGAGAAATGAACCAAGGTGACAATTCACACCTAACAAGCAAATTATCCCAATTCACAATCTCTAATTCTCAAAATACTAATTTCACAATCCCTAATTCTCAAAATCCTAATTTCTCAAAATCCCTAACCATCAACAATTGGCACATGAATCATCAAGTTTAAGCATCGATAAACCATCCCCAAGGAATTTGCACAAGTGAAATACAATATCAAACCATATTCAAGCAATATTTCTTCAAGAACAAAACCATGGTTTTCAAAAATTTAATTGAATAATACATTGGGGAATTTGGATTAGATGCTTGAAATGATGATAAATCCAAAAAGAGCAGTGAAAATCGAGATTATGGGGCTTTGAATCACCAAATTTGGTTGAGAAAAGAGGGAGATGTGGAAAAATTCTCTCTTGAAATCGTGAAAGTGAGGGGAAAAATAGCTAAGGTCACGCGGCGTTATGATGATACAAGACTTTTTAGTCTCTAAGGAGGTATCAATAACACCCAAATCCAAAAAAAAGTCTTGTATCCATTTGCCACAAATGATGCAAAACCAAATTGATACAAGGTTTTTGCCAAGTATCAATTACTCAAATGCCTAAGTAGCATAAGAGGTATCGAATCCAAGGGTAGAGTTTCAAGGACTCGGAATGCATACAACTTTGTAAGTTAAGCAAATAAAGGTGGTTTTAGTTTTCTAGCAACCTAAATGATTCAAATTAAAGGCAAAAACACAAGTAAACAAAGCCAAAATGAGTTTAACAAATAGATAAAGGCAAGCCCTTGTATGAGGTTATTGATTTCGGCTCCTTCCATGATCTATCTAGATGTCATTTCACACAATCAATCAATTCCCTTAGCCTAGAACACTTAAACAAGATTAAGCCACTCTCATGGTCTTAATCACTTTGTTAATCACCAAATCAAGAACAAACCATCGTTTGTGATATGATGATTAACAAGCAATAAACATAGGTTCCTATGGCCCTAATACTCCTTAGACAACTACTCTCATAGGCTAAGAAAGCAAAATCCCTTATTTGGTTCTTAAGGGAAATTCATCGAACACCTTGTGTGCATGAATTCCTTAAGATCTAGATTAACTATATCTAGCCTAATCTAGCATTATGAACACCAAATAAAAGAGGAAAGATGTAAACTAAGTCGTAGACATCAAGATCTACAACGAAATTCACCTAATCTACCTCATCCATGGGCTTAAAAAAAACTACTCACTAATCATGAAGAACACACCTAATCTTGTGAAAGAGGTGATGTTAATCATGATTAGGGAATAGGAAAGTGAAAGATTAGAGAGAGGTGAAAATATATAACTTTAAACTTGCATAAATCAAAAGAATCCAAGGGAAAAAATCCCAAGAACCCTAGTCTTGTTCTAGAGAGAAAAGGGAGAGAAAAAGGGGAAAAAGCATAAAAAGTGAGATAGATCTAAAAAACAGATCTCTAAAATATAAAAAGGTGTTTGCTGAGTTGGGTCGGACCCGGGTCAACCTGGGACAAACCGGGTATTGACCCGGCCGAAACTTGGATACGTCTTCAGTGAATCGGTCATAACTTCTGAACCTGACATCCGAATGACTTGAATCCAACTCATGTAGACAGCTAACTCGTCCCTCTAAAATTCTTATTAAGACCGTTTGAGTTGATTCATATCGGAAGGCCTTCTTTTTGCCGGTTCTTTGGACGGTGTCATCTTCTCTTGGCCAGATGGACATAGCTTCAGTAAATCCGTCTTATCTCCCTATCCATACGTCCAAATAACCCGATTCAAACTCCTGTTTAATGCTGATTCACTCCTCCACAACTTTGATGAAGACCACCGAGGCTAATTCGGAGTGGAGACCCTTCAATACCGATGTCACAAATCGGTATTGTACATCGATACTAAGGAAATTTTCCCTCTGTTTCCACACCGAGCAGTTGCACCGACCTATGACCTCGGTATCGAAGAAACCGTCTCGGCCAGGCGGACCTGTTTCTGGTAAATCAGTCATATCTCTCAAACCACACGTCTGAATCGCCTGATTCAACTTCTCCTGTACAGCTAACGCACTCCTCTACAACAGTCATGAAGGTTGTCAAAGCTGATTCGGATCGGAGGGCGTTCGTCTAGACACATCTTTCCGGCGTCTCGGATGGACTTTGTACTCCACTTAGGTCTAACTCTCCAAATACGCCCAATTGCCTCCAATTACCTAGGAAATACTCCAAAACATGCAAGAACACACTAGACCTAGTGCAAATGCCCTAATCTCTAAATGAGACCTAAATGCAAGACAAGACAATGATTATGCATGTAATCTACACAAAACTATAAATGAAATGCATGCTAAAACATGCAATATATGAGTATATCAATTCCCCCAAACTTAAACATTTGCTTGTCCTCAAGCAAACAAGAATAAAGAAAGGGAGAAGACTTTAAATGGGAGCTCAAATCCAAAAGTGCCATGAAAAGAATTCAACTCAATGTCCAAGTTACTAGCTCTAAGATGCAATCAAACAAGTCTACTCAAAAAGAGCTAGCCATATCCTTCCTTATACGAATCAAATTAAAGCCTTAACCTATACAAGTATCAATATCATCCAATCCTTTAACATTCATTATTTGGTTCAAGTGACACTACAAGAAAACAGCGAATTTGCCACTCCGGGTTGCGACTACAACGGTAGTGGCAAAAAAGAGTGACTACTTTATAACGAATTTGTGACTTATTTGCGACTCCCATATAACAGTCGTCAATGAGTTGCAATTTAGCGACCAATTTAACACATCGCAAATTCGTCGCCATTTTGCTACGATTATGCTACTCTCTTTACAACTTCTGTCTGGAGTTGCAAAATAGTTCCAAAAGCACAACGAATTTGAGACTACGTAGGTAATCGCAAAAATGGAGTCGCATTTTGAAGTCGCTAAAAACATTTTCTACCTTAGTCGCAAAACGGTGGCCTTTTGTGCGACTCTTTTGCAACTATGGATGGTAGTGCGCTTCAGAGTCTCAACTTTTGCTACTTTTTTGCGACCACGTTCATTTTGCAACTGTTGTGTCACTACTTTGCAACTGTTTTGCCACTACTCTGCGACTATAAATCGTATTTCTTTCATAAAATCTTCAATTAAAATATTTTCACAATTTGTTTAGTATATATTTGTAGTCAATAATGTAGTAAACCCAAAAAACTAATAATATCTTGTATAAATTAAAGTCATTCATATGATTTGGATATAAACACAATTTGACAAAACATATTTAACACATTTGTATTACATTCATGTGTAATCATTTGGATTGAGGCTAAAAAAATATCCAATTAGGTTTTTTTACCTAAATAGCATTATAATTTATCTTTATTTGGTATAAAATCATATGTTATTAAATATATAAATTATAAAAAATTCGAGGAAATTTTAATTAGGATTTAGGGTGTCATTAGCCACTAAATTGTGATTCCAAATATGATGGAGTCTCAAATAAGTCACAACTTTTGCTACTTTTTTGCGACTACGTTCATTTTGCAGCTGTTGTGCCACTACTTTCAAACTGTTTTGCCACTACTTTGCGACTATAAATCGTATTTCTTTCATAAAATCTTCAATTAAAATATTTTCACAATTGTTTTAGTATATATTTGTAGTCAATAATGTAGTAAACCCAAAAAACTAATCATATCGTGTATAAATTAAAGTCATTCATATGATTTGGATATAAACACAATTTGACAAAACATATGTAACACATTTGTATTACATTCATGTGCAATCATTTTGATTTAGGCTAAAAAATATCCAATTAGGTTTTTTTACCTAAATAGCTTTATAATTTATCTTTATTTGGTATAAAATCATATGTTATTAAATATATAAATTACAAAAAATTCGAGGAAATTTTAATTAGGATTTAGGGTGTCATTAGCCACTAAATTGTGATTCCAAATATGATGGAATCTCAAATAAGTCACAACTTTTGCTACCTTTTTGCGACTACGTTCATTTTGCAACTGTTGTGCCACTACTTTGCAACTGTTTTGCCACTACTTTGCGACTATAAATCGTATTTCTTTCATAAAATCTTCAATTAAAATATTTTCACAATTGTTTTAATATATATTTGTAGTCAATAATGTAGTAAACCCAAAAAACTAATCATATCTTGTATAAATTAAAGTCATTCATATGATTTGGATATAAACACAATTTGACAAAACATATGTAACACATTTGTATTACATTCATGGATAATCATTTGGATTTAGGCTAAAAAATATCCAATTAAGTTTTTTTACCCAAATAGCATTATAATTTATCTTTATTTGGTATAAAATCATATGTTATTAAATATATAAATTACAAAAAATTCGAGAAATTTTTTATCAGGATTTAGGGTGTCATTAGCCACTAAATTGTGATTCCAAATATGATAGAGTCTCAAATAAGTCACAACTTTTGCTACTTTTTTGCGACTACGTTCATTTTGAAAATGTTGTGCCACTAGTTTGCAACTGTTTTGCCATAAATATCAAATAATATACAAAAAAATTAACACATACAATTTTTTTAAATATAATCATTTTATAAATCCTAAATTCTAAACCCCAAACACAAACCCTAAACCCTAAACCCTAAACCCTAAACCTTAAACCCTAAACCTCTAACCCTTAATCATAAACTCTGAATCTTAAATTGTAAACTAGATATTACACATAAATATCAAATAATATACAAAAAATGCAAAACATACAATTTTTTTAAATATAATCATTTTATAAATACTAAATTATAAACCCCAAACACAAACCATTAACCCTAAACCCTAAACCTTTAACCATTAATTATAAACTCTAAATCTTAAATTATAAACTAGATCTTACACATAAATATCAAATAATGTACAAAAAATTATAAACCCCAAATAAAATTATGTTTCTAATAATATTACTTTTATAACAAGTTATAATATTACTAATCTACATCAAAATGCAAAAAACAAAAACTTAATTCTCATTGGTTACTCAATAAATACAAAGATCACACTTAATTTTATTCTCAACCGTTGATAAAATTCAATCTAACGGCCACCAATGTTTTCCTTCTTTTTCTTCTTCTCTTTTTTTCTTTCTCTGCATCGTTTCTTCTCCTCGAAAGATTGGTCTCTCTCTCTCACGGACTCGTTCTCACCAATCTCTCTCTGTCTTTCAATTTTGTTTACAAGAGATTCACGGTAAGTCTCCTCTTCTCCTTCCTCCGCTTCTTCTTCTTTCTCTTCTTCTCCTTCTTTCTCTTCTTCTCCTCCTCATCCCACTCTTTTTTGTTCAGATCCAGTCGCTGTGGAGGAAGGGGCCAGACGGAAGAGCTCGCGATGTACTCGGAGGAGCAGATCTGGCCGGAGGAGCTCGCGAGGAGGTGAAGGAGGCACGGAAGAGGCGACACGGAGAAGAAGACCGGCGACTCGGCGGAAGGCAGATGCTCTGTTTAGGATCCGCTTGAAGATAGCGGCGCGTGTCTAGGAGGAGTTCGGAGCGTGGCTGGAGCTTCGGCGGTGGAGATACGGTGGCTGGAGCTTCGGCGGTGGAGCTACGTTTAAATCGTTTTATTAATTTGTTTTTTGTTTTTTTTATAAATTAATTTGGTTAATTTTAATATATTATAAATTATTGTTTTTATAAAAATATTTTTTGTTTTTTTTTTAATTTTTTTTACATATAGTCGCAAAATAGTTACTCTTTTTTTGTTTACACGTAGTCGTAAAATGGTTACTCTTTGTTATTACACGTAGTCGCAAAATGGTTACTCTTTTTAACAAAATTAATTATTTTTTACACTTAGTCGCAAATCGGTTGCTAAGTTTTACATCATTTTTACGACTCGGTTGATCATTGTGGTCACTAATTAGTCGCAAAATATGCAACTAAACTGTGACTCTATTTTTAACTACTACATGAGTCTCATGTTAGTCGCAAAAAAATTTCGGGTTGTGACTATCAATGCAGTCTTAATTTAGTCGCAAAAATTGCGACTTATTTTGGAGTCGCATATTAGTCGCAATTGTGCCACTTTTTTGCGACGGCAAAAATTAGCGACGAGCGTTTTGCGACTACTTTCTGGAGTCACAAAATAGTCTCAAAACCCTGATTTGCGACTACTTTGAAACCATTATAGCAGTGGCAAAAACGATGTTTTCTTGTAGTGTGAATCATTCTCATGCAAGGCAAGTGAATTCATTTGGCTAGGGTAAAGGTTTTGAGACTAAGATTATCTTAAATGTATGGGGTTTCACCAATGCAAGGGATCCCTCAATGAATGAGCAAGCTTTAGCAAAATGCTAAGAGTAAAAGGCAATTTATGCATACAAGGATAGACTTACATCTACCCAATGCCTAATCCTAAGCTACCCTTTTCTCATACCCTTTTCTCATGAAGTCCTCATCCTACGCTACCCTTTTCTCACTTGGTCTTTTTGCCTTCACGCCCCATACTTGAACTTCTTCTTCCGCTTCATCTTTTCTCACTTGGGGAATTTCTTCTTCTCCATTGAATCTTGTGGTTTCGTGCTTGTTTTTGTTGTTTCTTTAGCTCTTTTTTCTTTCTTTTTCTTTGCCTTGCCTCATCATTTACCAATTGATGCTTTAGCCAATTTTTTAGCTTTTTCCTTTGTTTCTATGAGGCTATAATTATCACTAAGAGCTATTCTTGATAATTTGCACTAACCACATCACAATATTGCATTCCCCTATCACCTTCACTTCCTTCTTTTGAACCCACTTCCTTCTTATCCATAATTCCATTAGTCACACATTTTCGTTCACACCAAACCCAAAACTTTCCTTTCCTACGAGCCTAGCCTAGTCTAGCCTTTGATGTTCGGCTAGATCTACATACAATCCTATCCTTGTCGCCCTAAACTCAACACTTTTTGCCAAGCTTACTCGAAAAATTAGGCCTCACATAGTGATATGCTCAAATTAATACCCTAACAGTACTAAAACAGTAGTTGTAATATAGCTAGGGGTCGAACCACAAAGACTCACAGAGATCACACAATAGATTATATAGTATCGAATTAAGCTAAGCCAAACAGATGTAATTGAAAGCACTGCAGAAATTAAAAGAGTTGTAAATCAATGGATGAAATATAGGCCCAGGGTATTTCTCAGGAAATCAATGAATGCAGATAAACTAACTAACATGATCCAGATTTAGCGCAGTTCTTGAACTCAAATCACGAAAGTATAATTAACCAACTATCGTTGCGAAAACTATCTAAATCTAAATCCTAGGAATTCCAAATCTCTTTGCGAATCCTAAAGTCTAAATCAGCTTTAATATCAGGTTTGATATGTTCACAAATCAATTAAACCAAATCTCTTTGCGAATAATCAATTTGCTCACATAAAGTTCTATCAGGTAATTAATCGCACTGTCATGCCTAATCAACTATCCTAAGATCTAAGTTTCAGATTCGTCAACCTATAATTAGCTTTGAGAACAACCTAAGGCGAAGAACTAACTCAGATAGTGAATCCTATAAACTAATCAACCTAGCATTCAGAGAAAATCTTTATGAGAACCCTGAACCTAAAGTAGATCTACTCAGACATGAAGAATGAAACAATCAACATGTTTGAATAAATCATCAAATAAAACAGGAAGAGGTTTTGAGATCTGATCTCGGACGAAGGGAGATTCAGACTTGTCTCTCAAACCAAAGTAAAATCAAAGTATGGAATAAAGCATACAATAAAGCATAGCCTCAAAGTGTCTGTAAAATCCCTATAAATAACTTAAATCACGACTTGGGGTCTTCTTGTAATTATTAAAGACTTCTGGGCACTTTTGCATTTCTTCAAAGTCTTGGAAAACTCGCGGGTCGTGTCTTGCTGCGATGAGTATCGATCGATACAAGGGGGTATCGATTGATGCTTGTCGTGAAATCAGGTACTCAGCAACACGACTTCAGCTCTTGCTCCAAACTGTTCCAGAAAGCTCCAATAATTCAAATAATGCTCCAAACGTGCTATAACCTGTAAAAGACTCTAAAATACTACAAAACACTAGAAAGACTCTATAAAAAGGACTTATATCATGGTCTAAACAGGGTAAAAACCATGATATATCACATAGGCACACTAAAGATTTTGGCTTGAAAGGAGGGTAGGTTAAAGGTATGGCGAACCGTTCCAATGATGGGAATTGGCTACTTGGACTAGCAAAAGAGTGGTGAAAAGGATAAGAGAGCCCAAGTATGTATATGGTAACCATGAATTCACTATGCAATGCGGAAGCATGATAATTGCAATGTCAAAATTATGGTTTTCACTTAGGTAGGATTGAAATCAAATCAAGACTTGCTTTAGCTAAGACCCTAGTAATGAAACGCAAGATCAAAATATGGTTCATCCTTGATTTCAACACGAGATCAAAAGCATCAAACAACAAGCAACGAGGACATTGAATCAAGCTCTAAATATGATACTTTACAAAGATAAATCTATCATTGCTCCTAATTCTTATGCAAAGCTTCCTAATATGATATGCATCTAGACTCAATCCTATATGGAATGCAAAAACGTTCAAATTTTTTTCAAATTTATAGAAAATGCATGATATGCATGAGACTCAAGATGCAAAAGGCAAAATAAGATAACAAGACACAAAGTAAAATAACACAAAGACCCTCCCCTAAACTTAAATTACACAGTCCCTTGTGTAATAGAAGCTTAAGAAAGAGTTAAACAATGCATGAAAGAAAGAAAAAGATATGATTCTAAATGCTATTCACAAAGTTTGGAGTATTACCTTGGAAATGAATAGAGGGAACGAGAGTGATCACCTCAATCCTACACACCTTTGTCCTTAAATCCATGACCATTAGACCATCAAGAACCTATTCACACTAAGGAAACCCATCAAAAAGAACAAGAAAACATAAAAAGATATAGAAACGAAAGTATGTACAATGATAAGCTTGGGGTGTCTCCCAAGAGCACTTTGTTTAAAGTCACTAAGCTTGACTTTGGTTACTCTTTTAGGCGGGTGAGAGAGAAGTACGAGCACTCCAAGGCGGATCATTGAGTTTAAGTTTGAGGACCTTGCTCATAACCTATTCAAGACCGGCTTCCCCTTTCTCCTTGAGCTCGAGAGTGAGAATTGCTTTGACCGAGGCAAAGGGCTTGGATCGACCTTTGCACTTGATCTTGTACTCAATCACTCCATCATTGTGCTTCCAAGGAGTGAGAGTCATCATAGAAGTTTGGCTTTGCTCGGACCTAAATCCATGAAGCGTGCTTGATCTCGTTCCCGTTTTAGCCTTGACCTTTACCTTTTTCTTTGCACCCTTACTACCCTCAACGTCATTCTCCATTGTGGTGGGAGGAAGTGGTTCCAAGCAAGTGATCATGTTAACTTCCGAAGCATCCTTGTCATTACCATAACCCAAATCTTTTCTCTCAAGAGACTTCTCTTCCTCTTCATAGACCATTGGGGGTGGAGCATCTTCAACCATCATACAACTACCCACATACCTAACTTCTTTCTCACAAAACTCAGTATCCTTCATGGTGATTGTACCACAAAGCTTATTGGAAGAAGTCCTCATTTGGTAGAACACCTTATCATCCACATTCAAGAGAACTACCCTTTGCTCTTTGAAGTCCATTCTAGCACCGGTAGTGAGTAGGAAAGGGGTTCCAAGGAGAAGAGGGAGCTTGTTAGTTTTCTCATCTCCATGATCACAAAGTCCGTTGGGACTATGCAATTCCCAACCTTGAGTGGATAGTCTTCGAGGAGACCAAGTGGCTTCCTTGAAAAAGCATCTCCAAAGGTGATAGGTGATGGATGATAGGCGAGGGTTCTTATACCAAGACTTTTGAGCATCTCATGGGACATGACGTTCACACTTGACCCGAAGTCACACAAAGCATCCTCAATCTCCAAATCTCCAAGAGAGCAAGCTATATAGAATTTATCGGGATTACCAAGCTTGGGGAGAGACTTAGGCTCGATCCTAGTTAAACTTGGTTAGTCTTTGCATTCAACCAAGGTCATGTTCTCATTCTTCTCAAGGGTCACTCCCCCACCTTGTTCCTCAATGTCCTCATTGAGCTTCAAGGGAGCTTGAGATCCATAGAGTATAAGCTCAATCTCATTAGTGGCGGCTTCCAGATCTTCAATGGAACGTGGCTCCTTTGAGAAGATGGCATTGCAATACTCATTTGCTTTCCCATTTGAAGAGGTTTGTTGTACTTTGTCTCCATTGTTTCCCTTGGTCTCCATTTCTTGCACTTTGGAACTCAATGCCTCAAGCTTCTTGTGGAGATCATTGTATGAGCAAGCTACCTTGGTATTTATTTCCTCCATCTTCTTGCTTATATCCAATGCTCCACTTTCTTGGCCTTGGAGAAGTTGTTGAAGAACATTTTTCACATCCAGGTCTTGAGGCATGGAGTTAGTGCCTTGAGATTATGGGACAAAGATTTGTTGATAACCACCTTGGTTTGGTTGGAAGTGGTTTTTGAGAGCATAGCTTTGGTGGTGATTAAGAGGGGCTTGAACTTTGTTGCCATATGTGTTGTTGAAACCTCATTGATAGCCACCATTGTTCCCAATGTAATGCACTTCTTCGGTGTTGCTCAAATCCGCCATTTCTTCACCAACGAAGTGAACCGGTTTAGTGGAAGCATTGAGAAGCTTGTCCATCATGATAGCTTGCTTCTACATCATGGATGATTGCTTATCTAACCTCTCATGGAGAGCCATCATGGCTTTCTGATATATCATGGTTTTTACCCTGTTTAGGCCATGATATAAGTCCTTTTATAGAGTCTTTTCTAGTGTTTTGGAGTCTTTTAGAGTCTTTCACAGGTTATAGCACGTTTGGAGCTTAATTGGAATTATTGGAGCTTTTCTGGAGCATTCTGGAGCGAGACTGAAGTCTGATGACTAAGAGCCCGATCTGAGCACCAAGCATCGATCGATACCCCCTGGTATCGATCGACACTCATCGAGATTTCATGGGCCGCGACTT
>PKML01073247.1:180544-228697 GCA_002933935.1 Eutrema yunnanense
TGTTAGTTAGTTTATCTGCATTCATTGATTTTCTGAGAAAAACCCTGGGCCTATATTCTTCCAATTGATTTACAACCCTTTTAATTTCTGCATTGTTTTAATTACATCTGTTTGGCTTAGCGTAATTCGACACTTCATAATCTATTGTGTGATCTCTGTGAGTCTTTGTGGTTCGACCCCTAGCTTTACTACGACAACTGCTTTAGTATCTTAGGGTATTAAATTGAGCATATCACTTTCGTTCGTTTTTGCTCCTCAAAGTCACTTGTGGCTCTTGTAGACCGGTCATAGTCATCACCATAAGTGCCATCACTCAATGCAAGGTTCTCTACCAACTCCATCGCTTCATTCACTTCTTTGCCCAAGAAGCTTCCATTAGAGGCGGTGTCAAGCAACATGCGGATCTTGGGCAATGCTCCACGGTATAGAGTGCTTAGGAGTGAAGCATCCGAAAATCCATGATGAGGGCATTGCGATGTATAGCTCCTAAATCGCTCCCATGCTTCATTGAAGCTCTCATTCCCTCTTTGAGTGAAGCTTGATATCTCGTTCCTTAGCTTGGACGTTCTTGAGTGGGAGAAAAACTTGGCAAGGAAGGCGGTTTTGCATTGATTCCAAGAGGTGATGGAACCTTGGGGGAGGTTCTTTTCCCATTGCTCTGCCTTGTCTCCAAGAGAAAAAGAAAACAACCTTAGCTTGAAGCTATCCTCCGACACTCCATTCATCTTTGTCAAGCTACAAATACGGTCAAAGTGATCCAAATGATCAAGAGGGTCTTCTACCGCAAGGCCATGAAACTTGTTACTTTGCACCATGTTGATGAAGCTTGCTTTGACCTCAAAGTCATTGCATTCAACCGGTGGTGCATGAATCCCTTGGCGGTTGACATGAGCATTTGCCGCATCACCCGCTCCAACAACGTTGTTCGATTGGTTAAACAAGGTTGTGTACACCTCTAGCTCTTGTGTTCATGTACCCGCTCCAACAACGTTGTCGATTGGTTCAAAAAGGTTGTGTACACCTCTAGCTCTTGTGTTCATGTACCTACAAGAGAGAGCTTGGAAGAAAGATTAGTAACCAAAAGATAAGAAAAATGCTTAATCTCAAAAAGAAGTAAAATCCTAATGTTGAAAGGTAGACCCAATTGGCAACGACGCCAAATTGATACAAGGTTTTTGCCAAGTATCAATTACTCAAATGCCTAAGTAGCATAAGAGGTATCGAATCCAAGGGTAGAGTTTCAAGCACTAGGAATGCATACAACTTTGTAAGTTAGGCAAATAAAGGTGGTTTTAGTTTTCTAGTAACTTAAATGATTCAAATTAAAGGCAAGAACACAAGTAAACAAAGCAAAAACGAGTTTAACAAATAGATAAAGGCAAGCCCTTGGATGAGGTTATTGATTTCGGCTCCTTCCATGATCTATCTAGATGTCATTTCACACAATCAAGCAATTCTCTTAGCCTATAACACTTAAACAAGATTAAGCCACTCTCATGGTTTTAATCACTTTGTTAATCACCAAATCAAGAACAAACCATCGTTTGTGATATGATGATTAACAAGCAATAAACATAGGTTCATATGGCCCTAATACTCCTTAGACAACTACTCTCATAGGCTAAGAAAGCAAAATCCCTTATTTGGTTCTTAAGAGAATTTCATCGAACACCTTGTGTGCATGAATTCCTTAAGATCTAGATTAACTATATCTAGCCTAATCTAGCATTATGAACACCAAATAAGAGAGGAAAGATGTAAACTAAGTCCTAGACATCAAGATCTACCACGAAATTCACCTAATCTACCTCATCTATGGGCTTAAAAAGAACTACTCACTAATCATGAAGAACACACTTAATCTTGTGAAAGAGGTGATGTTAATCATGATTAGGGAATAGGAAAGTGAAAGATTAGAGAGAGGTGAAAATATATACCTTTAAACTTGCATAAATCAAAAGAATCAAAGGGAAAAAATCCCAAGAACCCTAGTCTTGTTCTAGAGAGAAAAGAGAGAGAAAAAGCGGAAAAAGCATAAAAAGTGAGATAGATCTAAAAATCAGATCTCTAAAATATAAAAAGGTGTTTGCTGAGTTGGGTCGGACCCGGGTCAACCTGGGATAAACCAGGTATTGACCCGGCCGAAACTTGGATACGTCTTCAGTGAATTGGTCATAACCTCTGAACCTGACATTCGAATGACTTGAATCCAACTCCTGTAGACAGCTAACTCGTCCCTCTACAACTCTTATGAAGACCGTTTGAGTTGATTCATACCGGAAGGCCTTCGTTTTGCCGGTTATTTGGACGGTGTCATCTTCTCTCGGCCAGACGGACATACCTTCAATAAATCCGTCTTATCTCCCTATCCATACGTCCAAATAACCCGATTCAAATTCCTGTGTAAAGATGATTCACGTATCTACAACTTTGATGAAGATTATCGAGGCTAATTCGGAGTGGAGACCCTTCAATACGGATGTCACAAATCTGTATTGTACATCGGTACAAAGGGAATTTTCCCTCTGTTTCCACACCGAGCAGTTGCACCGACCAGTGACATCGGTATTGAAGCTAGGAAAAAATATGATTTATGATGATAACAACTAGCAAGCATTACAAGTATTTTCTTAAGCAAAAACCCTCTCTAAGAGTGATTTGTAAGAGATTGATCATTTTGATTTATGCAATTTGAGTATTGTTTTCTTGATTGAATTCATATATCTTCTACTTTCTAATCATCCAATCATCTTGATCATGAGTTTTAACTCTTCTTTTCTTGGATTTGTTGAACTCATGATGATTAGTGAGTAGTCTTTTAGGATCTTGAGATAGGGTAGATTAGGGTGGTCCAAGGTTTGAATAGTGGTGTTTAGGGTTAGATAATCTTGTATTCCTTCTTGTATAGTGTCCCTAATGCTAGATTCAGCTTGAAAGAGTGGATCTAGATTATAGGGCATTTCATGAACACCAAGTGTTTGATGAAATGTCTTGATGAACTAGATAAGAGATTTATGTTCCTAACCTAAGACATTAGTTGTTTAGAGCATATTTTTGGTTGATCTTGTTATGATTATTAATGCTTGCTAGTTGTTAATCCACAAATGATGATTTGCTAATGGACTTGATAATTAACGTAGTGATTAGTTGCTTGATAGAGAACTAATCAAGATTAGAGATCTATTGCCTAGAAATTAGCTTCTTTGAGTGAATGAACACCACTAGTTGAAATTGGATAACCTTACATCAATAACCTTATCTCTAGATTCGCTTTTGTTTATTGATTTACATCTTCGATATTGATACCTCCTTAGAGACTAAAAAGTCTTGTATCAGTAATATTTTTGTAACTTTCTGATATACTTAGTTTTTACCGTTTTCTAACACATGTTTTGGTGTTTCTTTTGAGTATTTTATCGAGTCAAAGTTCGTTTTTAGAGTCTTTTAGTCCTTTATTTAGTTATCTCATGTAAAAATGAAGATGAACCAAACGACTTTGTTGGTTTGGCGAAATAGCAAACTACTTGGCTGCAGAGAAAGAACCAAATGACTTTGTTGGGAACAAAAAGAAGAAGTTCTTAAGAGACATCAGACGTTATTTTTGGGACGAGCCATACTTATACAACCAATGCTCAGATGGTGTCTTTCAGAGATGTGTTTCAAAGGAAGAAATTTCTGGTATTCTTTTCCATTGTCATGGTTCGAAATATGATGGACACTTTGCCACGTTCAAGACAGTGTCTAAGGCTCTGCAAGCCGGTTTCTGGTGGCCGACTATGTTTCGCGATGCACATGCTTTCATCTCCAAATGTGATTCATGTCAGAGGCAGGGAAATATTAGCAAGAGGAACGAAATGCCACAAAATTTCATCTTGGAGGTTGAAGTGTTATTGATTTCATGGGTCCTTTTCCATCCTCTTATGGAAATCAATACATCCTCGTTGCAGTCGACTATGTGTCTAAATGGGTTGAAGCTCTGGCTAGCACAACAAATGATGCCAAGGTGGTCTTAAGGATGTTCAAATATGTGATCTTTCCATGTTTTGTGTGCCTAGAGTGGTGATCAGCGATGGTGGGTCTCATTTCATCAACATGGTCTTCAAAGGGCTCTTGAAGAAGCATGGAGTCAAGCACAAGGTAGCCACTCCTTACCATCCGCAGACGAGTGGACAAGTCGAAATTTCCAACAGGGAGATCAAGGGTATCCTGCAAAAGACCTTGAACACAACGAGGAAAGATTGGGTTACAAAGCTGGATGACGCTCTTTGGGCGTACATAACTGCCTACAAGACACCTTTGGGCACGGCACCATTCCATCTTGTCTATGGAAAATCGTGCCATCGTCCTGTGGAACTCGAGTACAAGGCAGCATGGGCTGTAAAGTTGCTGAACTTTGACATCAAATCTGCTTCTGAAAGACGGACGATGCAACTACACAAGCTAGAAGAAATTCGTCACATGGCCTATGAGAGCTCAAAAATTTACAAGGAGAAGACCAAGACCTATCATGACAAGAAGATCATTCCCATGAACTTTGCTGCAAACGATCAGGTGTTGCTTTGCAACTCTCGCCTTAAAATTTTTCCAGGGAAGCTGAGATCGAGATGGTCTGGACCATTCACAATCAAGTAGGTGAGACCGTACGGAGCTGTGGTGTTACTGGGCACTACAGGAAATGAGTTTGCGGTTAATGGTCAGCGCCTAAAGCCATACCTCGCTGACGTAGAAAACGAAGGGGACGAAACCTTTCCCCTTGGTGACCCATCTCACCCCTAAAAGGCTATCGAGTCAAGCTAATGACTTTAAGCAAGCTCTGGGTGGGAGGCAACCCACCGGTACGTTTTTTTTCTATCCATTTATTCTATTTTATTTTTCTTGAGTCTGTTTTGCCTTCTTTTTGATTTATTTTTCACACCGAGACAGTGTGAAGTAAGTCTTGGGGAGGGTCTCTATCGTTACTAACGTTTTTTTCTTTGTTTTGTTTTCTCTTTTGAGTCATTTTGATGTTTTCTTTTGAATTATTCTGTTTTATTGAGTCAAAACTTGTTGGAGATTATGATCAAAACCATTGAATTTTTACGAGATTTTGCATCTAAGTTACCATTGTCGCAGGGCTAGTTTTAGATCAGACTAATGAAAAATCTAAAGGTGATTAGTTAATCAGAGGCATCCATGTTCCGGATAGTTTTAAAAAGCTTGAGCTAGTTTTTGAGCTTTTCCTTTTACCTTATCATCGTGATTGGTGTCTTCAAAGCTTGACTCCTCATTCGTATCTGACAAGGCGACATGTGTGAAAGTATGGTATTCCTCTCTCTTATTTAAAATAAAAAGTAGAAAATATGAAATGATTTTCTTTTGGGTAAAGGGCTAGAAAAATTTCCATCGATCCCATTATTTTGCTTCGAAAGAGATGATCACACTAAGGTTGAAAGTGAGGTTGAGGAAAATTTCCGGGGATACCACAATTCGCCTACACCTTAGAAATTTCCGGGGATACCACAATTCGCCTACACCTTAAATGAACCGGGGATTCGGTGGCAAAAACCATCAATACTCGAGTTCCATCCGCCATTAACCCTACAGAAAGAAAATAAGAAAATAATAAATCTGGAGAGGGAAAAAGTACCAAAGATTGTCTTGTCACGATATCGAAAGGGAAAGAGTCTATAAGGTTCTTGGCACCATGATCTTTAATGAGACCCAGCGTTGATGGCTTTTGATTATTCCGCGAAATAATGAGTTGAATCTGGGAGGCTGCGATGCTTGCAGAGAAGTACATGGTGGTTCGATCTAGAGCTAGTTTGGCAATACGTGGATTACTAAGGTAATCGTTGTGTTTATTGCTTAGGCTAAGTTGACCGCTTGCCAATGATCTATGGTTTAATCTATACCATGGAAGTGTCGTAGGTTGCTAGAAAGAACATAAGCGAGCGAATTGTCCTTAGTCAACGGAAGTTGATGTTAAGGCGATTCGTGAACATATTGAAGCTATTCGTTAATGCTGGTCTAGAACTCTATGTTCAATGGAAGTTAGGATTTTAGGTTGCTAGATTTAGTAATCAATGCCACGGAAGTGGATTGGTTAGATATTTATGTTTGAGTTTGAAACTTGTGTTAATCGTTCCCTGAATAGTTGTTTGATTCATGATATATGGATTCCCGCGAAGAAACCCTTGACTTAACGTTTTTATTTTATTGAACTTACACCGCTTTTAGTTATTTTCAAATTAACTCTTATAATCGTCTTAGCTTAATTTCATCTTGTGAGAATCGTAGTGTAACCTCGGTCTCTGTGGATTCGATCCTAAAGTACTACATTGGCATACTGTTATGATTGCAGTAGTGTGCACTTTAGTTATTAATTGACTACGTGGTAAAATATCTAAATCAATTTGGCGCCGTTGCCGTAGACCAATAGCTTTACCTTTAATTTTGAATTTGAAATTTAGTCTAAGATTTACTAATATATTCTGCCTTGATCACTTGTGCGTTTCAGGTGACTGACAAAAAAGCTGAATAGAGTTACCAGAAGCAGGGGCTCTGAAAACCTTTGCGAGCTCAGCAACGAAGAGCTAGCAAGGTTAGAACGAACGAACCGAAGAGCAAGGACAATTCCTGTCGTCATGGATGATCAGAACAACGACCAACAAAATGATGCAGCTGCCGAACTCAAGAGGCTACAACAACAAGTGCAGCAGTTGCAACAGGTACAACAGCAACAACAGCAGCAACAACAACAACCTGGCATTGGAGACTTGGACACGCCTTATGCCTTCTACCAGAACAGAGCTGCTATCCACCCACCGGCTATTACGAGGCAAAATTATGAGATCAAACCTCAGATGATCGCATTGGTGAAGCAGCATATGTTCCATGGCATACATGCAAAGCATCCAATGGACCACATCGAAAATTTTGAAGAAATCTGCAGCACTACCAAGTCGAATGGGGTACCACCCGATTACCTCAAGTGCAAGCTCTTCAATTTCTCTTTGGCGGACAAGGCGCTAAGATGGCTCAAGTCACTTCCACCTGGATCGTTGACTACATGGGAAAAATACAAAGCTACTTTCTTGGATCACTTCTACACCATGTCTAAGACAGCTTCGCTGCGAAATAAAATCACCGCCTTCCAGCAGCACGTAGGAGAGTCTTTTTGCGAAGCATGGGAGAGGTTCAAAGAGTACCGCAGAGAGTGCACTCATCATGGGTACTCGGATGAGCAGATACTAAGCATCTTCTACAATGGAGTTGACTGGGACTATAAGAACGCCCTTAATGCTGCAAGCAATGAAGTTTTCATGACTAAGACTAAGGAAGGGGCGTACCAGCTGATATAAAACTTGGCTTCAAGTTCTGGAAATCGATGTCCTGAGTACGACAGGTCTAAACGTGTTAACAGTGCGGATTCGCAGAAGATTGACGAGCTGACTGCGAAAGTGAACTTGCTACTGAAGGGAAATCAGAGAGGTGTGCAGTCTTGCGAGGAGGCAGGAGATTAAATTTTCTGTCAAGGAATAGCTGAAGACGAAACCAATGAGCAACAGGAGGTGAACTACGTTAGTTGACAAGGGTACATGCAGAACAGAGGTTTCAACCAGAATTACAGGAACCATCTGAATTTGTTTTACAAAAGAACCAATGTCGAGAATCCCCAGGATCAATTCTACCCCTAGAAAGTTCAATACCCCCAAGGAAAAACGTTTTGGCAAAACGCAGACGTCTCAGGATTCTCTTAAGGTTTCCAGGGCCATAACAGGTTTCAAGGTGGGTTCCACCAGAAACAACTGTTCAGCTCCTTCCAAACGACAAAACCTACCCCATTCCAAGCTCCGCAAATGAATCTCAGGATGATCTTAAACTTCTAATGCAACAACTCCTGCTCAATCAATAACGATATGCTAAAGAGATCAATGTCAAGGTTGATAACATGTACAACGATCTCAACAACAAGTATGAAGCTGTGTGCACTCATGTGAAGAAGTTGGATACTCAGGTTGCTCAAACTGTTGAGGCAATCAAGAGACCCATGGAACTCTTCCCGGGAAAGTAGAGCAAAATCCAAGGAATGAGTTCGTCAACGGCATTACAATCAGAAGCGGGAAGGAGTTGGAACCGACTGCACGGAAAGGGGAAGATGTTGATGTCATCATTGATCTAGGAGAGGTTGACAAGGGGACATGCGTAAAAGGGAAAGCTTTCACAAGTATAGACGCTACAGATGAGCCACATGTACTACCACCTACACGCATCTACACCCCAAGGATCCTTTACACTAAACGTACAAGTAAGTCGCGCAAAGACCTAGAAGAAGCCAAGTGCAAAGAAATGCTTAATGATATTGTGGTGAAGCTTCCTCTTGTTAATGCAGTCCAAATGATACCTTCATTGAAGAAGTATATGAAGAGCTTAGTGACAAGTAAGGTGTCTACCGAAGATAATTTCATGATGGTTTCTAAAGATTGCAGTGTTGTCCTCCAAAACAAGATGCCAGAGAAGCTAGGCGATCCAGGAAAGTTCATTCTCTCTGTGCAGATTGGAGCAATGACTTTTGCTTGCTCTCTATGTGATATTGGGTCCAGCGTCAACTTAAAGCCATACTATGTGGCTAAGCGGCTTGGATTCACAAAGTTCAAGCAAACTATTCTCTAGTGTTTGTCGATCGTTCTGTGAAGCTGCCTGTTGGTGTTCTTGAGGATATACATGTGCGAATTGGCAATGTATTTGGTCCTGCAGATTTTGTGGTACTAGAGCTGGATGAAGAACCAAATGATCCTCTCATTTTTGGAAGGCCTTTCTTGTGTAAAGTAGGAGCCATCATAGATCTGAGGAACGGGTGAATAGATCTCCACCTGGGAGACATTGTCATGAAGTTTAAGATGGATAAGATGCTGAAAAAGCCTATGTTAGACGGACAGACATTCTCGATAGATGACTCTCTAGAGGTCTCTGACGAAGTGGTTGAAGAGATTCTTGTCGATGACCCGTTGGAGACTGTTTTGACAAAGGCAGAGAATGAGCATGGGTTTATGAGTGTCGATGCCACCGGTTATGCTAAGATGTTGAACTCAAGCCAGACAATGGGGAAGATGCTCGAGTACATCAGTTCAGATGGAGCCGCAGAGACGCCTCCAGTAGCAAGTCTTCTTGCGCCTTCTGCTGACCCGTGGAGCGAGCTGAAAGTTCCAAAAATCGAACTCAAAACACTCCCAACTGGGCTAAGCTGCGCATTTCTTGGCTCTAATTCCACTTACCCTGTGATCATCAATGCTGAGTTGAACAATGTGGAAACTGCTTTGCTTTTATGTGAGCTTAGAAAGTATCGTAGAACTTTAGGCTACTCACTAGATGCTCTCACAGGGATTTCACCTGACCTTTGCATGCATAGAATACATCTAGAGGACGAATCAATGACTTCGATAGAACATCAGAGACGGTTAAACCCGAATCTAAAATATGTTGTAAAGAAGGAGATAATGAAACTTCTAGAGGCGGGCATCATATACACTATCTCTGATAGTACTAGGGTAAGCCCAGTCCATGTTGTGACAATGAAAGGCGGTGTGACAGTTGTTGAAAATGAGAAAAATGAGTTGATACCAACTAGAACTGTCACAGGGCATAGGATGTGTATTGGCTCTAGGATGTTGAATGCTGCTACTCGTAAAGATCATTTTTCCTTACCTTTTATTGATCAGATGCTTGAGAGATTGGCTAACCATCCCTACTATTGTTTTCTAGATGGTTATTCTGGTTTCTTTCAGATTCCCATCCACCCAGATGAACAGGAGAATACTACATTTACGGTCCTTACGGCACTTTTGCTTATCGCAGAATGCCATTTGGCTTGTGCAATGCCCCAACAACATTCCAGCGATGCATGATGTCGATTTTCACCGACTTGATTGAGGACATAATGGAGGTTTTCATGGACGGTTTCTTTGTGTATGGATCTTCCTTTTCAGTCTGTGTTTCTAATTTATGCAAGGTATTATAGCGCTGCGAGGAAAAGCATATGGTGTTAAACTGGGAGAAGTGCCACTTTATGGTCAGAGATGGAATAGTTTTGGGTCATCGGATTTCAGAGCAGTGTATCGAAGTGGACAAGGCCAAAATAAAGGTGATGACTAGTCTACAGTCGCCAGATTTTGTCAAGGGGATTAGAAGCTTTATGGGACATGTTGGGTTCTACAGGAGGTTCATCAAAGATTTCTCCAAGATTGCTAGAACCTTGACACGTTTGTTATGCAAAGAGGTGAGGTTCCATTTTTACAGCGACTGTCTAGAGGCTTTTCACACCATCAAGGGAGCACTTGTCAGCTCGCCAATTTTCCAACCACCAGACTGGGACTTACCTTACGAAGTGATGACTGATGCTAGCGATTTCGCAGTAGGAGCTGTTTTGGGACAGCGAAGGGACAAGAAGCTTCATGTTATCTACTACGCCAGCATAACTCTAGATGACGCGCAGTGCAAGTACGCTACAACCGAGAAGGAACTTCTTGCTATTGTGTTCGCTTTTGAGAAGTTCAGATCTTATCTTGTGGGGTCTAAGGTTATAGTGCATATTGATCATGTTGCTCTAAAGTATCTACTTACAAAGAAGGATGCCAAACCTAGGCTTCTGCGATGGATTCTTTTGCTGCAGGAATTTGATCTTGAAATTAAAGACAAGAAGGGGATCGAGAATGGTATTGCAGATCATTTTTCTAGGCTACGTGTAATTGAAGAAACTCCCTTAGACGACAACCTACCTGAGGAGAACGTGTACGCGATCAGTATTGGGTGCAATGACTACTACGCATCTACACAACACACCGAGCTCCCTGAGATTCTTTGGTTTGGCAAAATAGCAAACTACTTGGCTGTAGAGAAAGAACCAAATGACTTTGTTGGGAACAAAAAGAAGAACTTCTTGAGAGACATCATACATTATTTTTGGGACGAGCCATACTTATACAAGCAATGCTCAGACGGTGTCTTTCAGAGATGTGTTTCAGAGGAAGAAATTCCTGGTATTCGTTTCCATTGTCATGGTTCGATATATGCTGGACACTTTGCCACGCTCAAGATAGTGTCCAAGGCTCTGCAAGCCGGTTGGTGGCCGACTATGTTTTGCGATGCACATGCTTTCATCTCCAAATGTGATTCATGTCAGAGGTAGAGAAATATTAGCAAGAGGAACGAAATGCAATAAAATTTCATATTGGAGGTTGAAGTGTTCGATGTGTGAGGTATTGATTTCATGGGTCCTTTTCCATCCTCTTATGGAAATTAATACATTCTTGTTGCAGTCGACTATGTGTCTAAATGGGTTGAAACGTTGGCTAGCCCAACAAATGATGCCAAGGTGGTCTTAAAGATGTTCAAATCTTTGATCTTTCCAAGGTTTGGTGTGCCTATAGTGGTAATCAGCGATGGTGGGTCTCATTTCATCAACAGTGTCTTCGAAGGGCTCTTGAAGAAGCATGGAGTCAAGCATTAGGTAGCCACTCCTTACCATCCGTAGACGAGTGGACAGGTCGAAATTTCCAACAGGGAGATCAAGGGTATCCTGCAAAAGACCTTGAACACAACGAGGAAAGATTGGGCTACAAAGCTGGATGACGCTCTTTGGGCGTACAGAACTGCCTACAAGACACCTTTGGGCACGACACCATTCCATCTTGTCTATGGAAAATCGTGTCATCCTCCTGTGGAACTTGAGTACAAGGCAGCATGGGCTGTAAAGTTGCTGAACTTTGCCATCAAATCTGCTTATTATGAAAGACGGACGATGCAACTACACGAGCTAGAAGAGATTCCTCACATGGCCTATGAGAGCTCGAAAATTTACAAGGAGAAGACCAAGACCTATCATGACAAGAAGATCATTCCCAGGAACCAAGACCTATCATGAGTTTAGTTCTTGTGTTCTTTCTCTAATTTACAAGGAGAAGACCAAGACCTATCATGAGTTTAGTTCTTGTGTTCTTTCTCTAATCCTTCATCTTCCTAATCTCTAATCATGATTAACATCACCTCTTTCACAATATTTGGTGTGTTCTTCATGATTAGTGAGTAGTCTTTTAAGATTTGAGGATTTGGTAGATTTATGGTGATTTGATGGATGATTAATGATGTCTAGGATTAGATTATATAATTTCCCTTCTTGATTAGTGGTTTTAAAGCTAGATCTAACTTGAGAAAGTGGATCTAGATCATAAGGCATTTCATGCACACAAGGTGTTCGATGAAATGCCTTTATGAACTAATCAAGAGATATTCATTTCTAGCCTAAGAGATTAGTTGTCTAGAGTGATTATTTGGTTGATCTTGAATGTTTAGACTTAAAGCTTGCTAATTAGTGATTCACAAATGAGAATTTGATCTTGGTTTAGTGGTTAGCAAAGTAATTAATGCCTTGAGAGAGGATTAGTTAAGATTAGTGATATTTGCCTAGGGATTAGTCTTCATTAAGCATTGGACATCATTAATTAGCCATTGGATTGCCTTATCTCAATTACCTTATCCTTGAATTCGCCTTTTGTCATTGTTTTATTCACCGTTTAGCGTCTTTAGCTCTTGTCACTTGTCTTTTAATTGATAGTTCACTAGCTTAATCACCAAAACCACTTTGTTTGCTTGAATTAAAGAGTGTCTTGCATTCTTGTTGCATTGAACTAGACCCTAGATTGGATTGACACCTAAAACACTACAATGACATGTGTATTAAGGATTGATTCTTAAGTAGGATAAAATTCTATTTATCATTTGGCGCCGTTGCCAATTTGGGGTTCTAGTTTAGTCAATAGGATTTAGATTCTTTTTGAGATCAAGCTTTTATTTAAATTATGTTAATGCACATCACTAAGAGCATGCATCTCATCGAGATGATGAATTTTCTCTTGTACATTGTCACTAACTTGTCTTCCTTAGTTCTCTTGTGCTTTCAAATGTACCAAATAGAAAAAAGGAGCAATGGAAAGACAAGATCACTTGAAGTATTGGATACGGACGATCAAAGAGGGTACCAAGTCCAAAGGAAAAGTGATGGAAAGACAATGTCACTTGAGGTGTTGGAGATGTACTACCAAAGCAACATTCTTCAAGCCCCACAACCTCAGAAAATGCCACAACCTCAAGAATTGGCATCAAATCCGATCCAAGTTCCAAAGGAGAAACCAACGGTTGGGTGTTTTGACACTCCATGTTGTCATGGATCAAGATATGGAATCCACCCACCACCAATCGAAGCCGAGGCATATGAGAACAAGACAAGCTTTGTTAGGTTGATTCAAGAGTCTAGATTCTTGGGGACAAAGGTGGAAAACCCTTATGATCACTTGGATTCCGTTGAGAGGTTGTGTGACACGTTTAGAACCAGAGGAGTGCCCCATGATAGCATCAAGCTCATCTTATTTCCGTTTTCTCTTGGAGAAAAAGCAAGCCAATGGGAGAGAGCATTACCTTCTCACTTGGTGAAGTCTTGGGATGATTGCAAAGAGATTTTCCTTAATATGTTTTACCCTACACAAAGAATGGTCAAAACTAGGAAGGACATCTTGAGTTTCAAGCAAGGCGTGCATGAAACCTTTCATGAGGCATGGGAAAGACTCAAGGGATACACTCGAGATTGTACCCATCATGGGTTCAAGAAAGGAGCCATTCTTAGTGTCTTCTATTGGGGAATTCACCAAGAGCACAAATGGACGTTAGATGCCGCTAGCAAAGGGCGTTTTGCAAACGTCACCGTGGAGCAAGGAGAGCTACTAGTGGAGAACTTTGCCCAAAGCGAAGAGAACTATGGTGATGAGTATGCTCGGGCTACAAGGACCACGAGTGATAATGAGGAGCAAAGGAGAACTAAGGAAATGAAGGCTCAAAACGAAATAGTGGACAAGCAATCCACATTGATAGACAAGCTCATCAATGCCTCTCTAAAATCCGCTCACTTTGATGGAGATTTTGGTGCCACTACACGGTTTGAGGAGGATAATGTGGATTTGGGTATAAAACAAGACCTTGAAATGAAAGGTATGCTTCAACAACTCCTAACCGGGCAAGTTAATAGAGAAAATGAGTTGAATAAGATGGTGGCCGAGATTCATGACAAGGTTGATTGCTCTTATGATGATATACACCGAAAGGTTGGAGTCCTATCTTCTAGGATCATGCATCTAGATCATCAAAATGCTCAAGGACGTTCCCTTTCTAGTAAACACATGGAGAATCTCGAAGGAATAAGTAATGGGAGCCAAGTGGAGGAGCATTTGATTGATGAGAATGAAGAGTCTCTAATAGAGAATGAGGAAGTCCTCCACGGCTCTAAATATAAAGAATCGATGGTTGCTAGCAAGGAGAAGGTTGAGGAACAAGCCGTGGTATTGATGACAATTGATGAGCATGAAAAAGCAATTGATGAGATCTCCAACCTTCTCTACGGTTCCAAGGTCAATGCTAAAGAGGTGATGGTTCGCAAGGATTATGAGGTTGAAGCTCCAAGAGTTGAGCGTGTGGGTAGTTGTGCAACAATGGAGGTGGTTTCACCCCCAAAGGCTAGTTTTGAGAAGGAGGGATCTTATGGAGAAAGAGCTTTTGGTTATGGTAATGGTAAAGAAGCCCATGCATTGGATGGAGATTGTTTAGCATCCCTCTTCCACACAACTATGGAATTTGAGGTTGAAAGTAGCGAGGTTGCAAAAAAGAGAACAAGGACCAAGGCTAAGATGAAAAACGAACCAAGCAAGCTTATTGGGTCAGAGTCCGTGCTAGACAAGCCCTCCATCATGACTCTCACTCCTTGGAAGTACAAGGATGGAGTGATTGAGTACAAGATCAATTGCAATGGACGGCCCAAACCTTTTGCCTCGGTCAAGGCGATCCTCACACCCGAGAAAGGGGAAGCCGGTCTTGAGGAAGTCATGAGCAAGGTGCTCAAACTTGAATTAAAAGATCCACCATGGAGTGCTTACACTCCCCTCTCACCCGCCTAAAAGGGTAACCAAAGTCAAACTTAGTGACTTTAAACAAAGTGCTCTTGGGAGACACCCTAAGCTTATCCATGTACGTACTTTCTTTCTATGCCTTTCTATGTTTTCTTGTTCTTTTTGATGGGTTTGCTTAGTGTGATTAGGTTCTTGATGGTCTAATGGCCGTGGACTTAAGGAAAAAGGTGTGTAGGATTGAGGTGATCACTCTCGTTCCCTCCATTCATTTTCAAGGTAATACTCCAAACTTTGCACATAGCATTTAGAATCATATCTTATTTCCTTCTTTCATGCATTGTTTAGCTCTCTCTTAAGCTTTTCTTACACAAGGGACTGTGTAATTTAAGTTTGGGGGAGGGTTTGTGTGTTATCTAACATCGTTTTTGGTGTTCTTATTTTGCCTTTTGCACCTTGAGTCTCATGCATATCATGCATTTTCAATAAATTTGAAAAATTTTGAACTTTTGTGCATTCCATATAGGATTGAGTCTAGATGCATAGCATATAAGGTAGCTTTGCATGAGGATTAGGAGCAATGATAGATTGGTCCTTGTAAAGTACCTTATTAAGAGCCTAGTCCAATGCAATTGTCGCTAGTTACTTGATGCTTTGATCTCGTGTACAAATTAAGAACGAACCATGCCTTGATCTCATGTCTTATTGTTCTTGCTTTGATTGAAAAAAAACCTTGACTTGAATTCAACCTTATCTAAGTGATAACCATCTAGAATGAATTTGTGGATCACCTATACATACTTGGATATTCTTTCTCCTTTTTACCACTCTTGCTTATCCAAGTAGCCATATCCCATCATTGGAATGGTTCCCCTACCCTAACCTTACCTTCTTTCAAGCCATTGTTATTAGTGTGTGAATTGTGAGGCCTTTCTTTCGAACAAACTTGGCAAAACGTGTTAGGTTTAGGTCGACAAGAGGGAATTCTCATGTAGATTTAGCTCCAACATCTCGGAGTTAATCTAGGAATAGGCTAGTTAGGATGGCGGTTCTTGGTTCAAGTTTGGGGGAACGGTTTTAGACTTGGTGAACGTTTGAGAATGTATTGTGGAATGGAAAAGAAGAAAAGGAGAAAGGAAAAAGGGGATCAGACTTGTGTAAATTGGTCGGTGAAAAAATCATAAGACTAGCTTGATATATCATGGTTTTTACCCCGTTTAAGCCATGATATAAGTCCGTTTTATAGAGTCTTTCTACTATTTTTTAGTGTTTTAGAGTCTTTCACAGGTTTTAGCACGTTTGGAGCATAATTGGAGATATTGGAGCTTTCTGGAGCATTTTGGAGCAAAGCAGACGTTCGTGTAGCTGAGTACCCGATTTGAAGTCTGAGTGTCGATCGACACTGCCTAGTATCGGTCGATACTCATCGAAGCAGACACTCCCATTTCAAGTCTTCTCCCTTTCTTTATTCTTGTTTGCTTGAGGACAAGCAAATATTTAAGTTTGGGGGAATTGATATACTCATATATTGCATGTTTTAGCATGCATTTCATTTAGAGTTTTATGTAATTTGCATGCATAATCATGGTCTTGTCTTGCATTTAGGTCTCATTTAGAATATTAGGTATTTGCATTAGGTTTAGTGCATTCTTGCATGTTTTGGAGTATTTCCTAGGTGATTGGAGGCAATTGGGAATAGTTGGAGAGTTGGACCAAAGTGGTGTGCAAAGCCCATCCGAGACGCCGGAAAGATGTAGCTACACGAAGGCCCTACGATGTGAATCAGCCTTGAATCTCTTCATAGGAATTGTATAAGAGTGAGTTATCTGTCTACAGGAGTTAGATTCAGGACATTTGGACATCTGGTTAAGTAGTTACCGCGGATTTACTGGAGACAATCTCTCGGCAACAAGACTATTCCTCATCCTGGCTCCGCGTCCCGGCTCCACACAGCCCGGGATTGCACTTTCCCTCGGGCAGGGGATATCCCGGCCTCGTGTCCTGGCTCCACACAGCCCGGGATTGCACTTTCCCTCGGACAAGGAGAATCCCGGCCTTCCATCCCGGCCTGAAGCTGCCCGGTGCCCCAACCTCTCGGCAACAAACCCCTCATCCCGGCTCCGTGTCTCAAATATGTGGCTAGACGGGGACCTTAAAATCCGATTCAGATTCAACTGCCTTCATAGAAGTTGTAGAGGAGTGAATCGGCTTTACACAGGAGTTTGATTCGGGTTATTTGGATGTATGGATTGGGAGATAAGATGAATTTACTGAAGGTATGTCCGTCTGGCCGAGAGAAGATGACACTGTCCAAATAACCGGCAAAACGAAGGCCTTCCGTTATGAATCATCTCAAACGGTCTTCATAAGAGTTGTAGAGGGACGAGTTATCTGTCTACAGGAGTTGGATTCAGGTCATTCAAATGTCAGGTTCAGGAGTTATGACTGATTCACGGAAGAAGTATCCAAGTTTCTGCCGGGTCAATACCCGATTTGTCCCGGGTTGACCCGGGTCCGACCCAACTCAGCAAACACCTTTTTTTGTTTTAGAGATCTGAGTTTTAGATCTATCTCATTTTTTATGCTTTTTATCTTTTTCTCTCAAGAACAAAAACCTCTCTTTTTAGGGTTTTTGGGATTTTCCCCAAGGATCTTTTGATTTATGAAAGTTTGAGTTTAATTCTTGTGTTCTTTCTCTAATCTTTCATCTTCCTAATCTCTAATCATGATTAACATCACCTCTTTCACAAGATTTGGTGTGTTCTTCATGATTAGTGAGTAGTCTTTTAGGATTTGAGGATTTAGTAGATTTAGGGTGATTAGATGAATGATTAATGATGTCTAGGATTAGATAATATGATTTCCCTTCTTGATTAGTGGTTTTAAAGCTATATCTATCTTGAGAAAGTGGATCTAGATCATAAGGCATTTCATGCATACAAGGTGTTCGATGAAATGCCTTGATGAACTAATCAAAAGATATTCATTTCTAGCCTAAGAGATTAGTTGTCTACAGTGATTATTTGGTTGATCTTGAATGTTTAGACTTAAAGCTTGCTAATTAGTGATTCACAAATGAGAATTTGATCTTGATTTAGTGATTAGCAAAGTAATTTATGCCTTAAGAGAGGATTAGTTAAGATTAGTGATCTTTGCCTAGGGATTAGTCTTCATTAAGCATTGGACATCATTAATTACCCATTGGATTGCCTTATCTCAATTACCTTATCCTTGAATTCGCCTTTTGTCATTGTTTTATTCACCGTTTAGCGTCTTTAGCTCTTGTCACTTGTCTTTTAATTGATAGTTCACTAGCTTAATCACCAAAACCACTTTGTTTGCTTGAATTAAAGAGTGTCTTGTATTCTTGTTGCATTGAACTAGACCCTAGATTGGATTGACACCTAAAACACTACAATGACATGTGTATTTAAGATTGATTCTTAAGTAGGATAAAACTCTATTTATAACTGCTCTAAAGTATCTACTTACAAAGAAGGATGCAAAACCTTGGCTTTTGTGATGGATTCTTCTGCTGTAGGAATTTGATCTTAAAATTAAAGACAAGAAGGGGATCGAGAATGGTGTTGCAGATCATTTGTCTAGGCTACGTGTAATTGAAGAAACTCCCTTAGAAGACAGCCTACCTAAGGGGAACGTGTATGCGATCAATATTGGGTGCAATGACTACTACACATCTACACACCACACCGAGCTCCCTGAGATTCCTTGGTTTGGCGAAATAGCAAACTACTTGGCTGCAGAGAAAGAACCAAATGACTTTGTTGGGAACAAAAAGAAGAAGTTCTTGAGAGACATCACACGTTATTTTTGGGACGAGCCATACTTATAAAAGCAATGCTCAAACGGTGTCTTTCGGAGATGTGTTTCAGAGGAAGAAATTCCTGGTATTATTTTCCATTGTCATGGTTCGAAATATGCTGGACACTTTGCCACGTTCAAGACAGTGTCCAAGGCTCTGCAAGCCGGTTTTTGGTGGCCAACTATGTTTCGCGATGCACATGCTTTCATCTCCAAATGCGATTCATGTCAGAGCCAGGGAAATATTAGCAAGAGGAACGAAATGCCACAAAATTTCATCTTGGAGGTTGAAGTGTTCGATGTGTGGGGTATTGATTTCATGGGTCCTTTTCCATCCTCTTATGGAAATCAATACATCCTTGTTGCAGTCGACTATGTGTCTAAATGGGTTTAAACGCTGGCTAGCCCAACAAATGATCCAAAGGTGGTCTTAAAGATGTTCAAATATGTGATCTTTCCAGGGTTTGGTGTGCCTAGAGTGGTAATCAGCGATGGTGGGTCTCATTTCATCAACAGGGTCTTCGAAGGGCTTTTGAAGAATCATGGAGTCAAGCATATGGTAGCCACTCCTTACCATCCACAGACGAGTGGACATGTCAAAATTTTCAACAGGGAGATCAAGGGTATCCTGCAAAAGACCTTGAACACAACGAGGAAAGATTGGGCTACAAAGTTGGATGACGCTCTTTGGGCGTATAGAACTGCCTATAAGACTCCTTTGGGACGACACCATTCCATCTTGTCTATGGAAAATTGTGCCATCTTCTTGTGGAACTCGAGTACAAGGCAGCATGGGCTGTAAAGTTGCTGAACTTTGACATCAAATCTGCTTCTGAAAGACGGACGATACAACTACACGAGCTAGAAGAGATTCGTTACATGGCCTATGAGAGCTCGAAAATTTACAAGGAGAAGACCAAGACCTATCATGACAAGAAGATCATTCCCAGGAACTTTGCTGCAAACGATCAGGTGTTGCTTTTCAACTCTCGCCTTAAACTTTTTCCAGGGAAGCTGAGACCGAGATGGTCCAGACCATTCACAATCAAGGAGGTGAGACCGTACGGAGCTGTGGTGTTGCTGGGCAGTACATGAAATGAGTTTGTGGTTAATGGTCAGCGTCTAAAACCATACCTCGCTGACGTAGAAATCAAAGGGGACGAAACCTTTCCCCTTGGTGACCCATCTCACACCTAAAAGGCTATCCTGTCAAGCTAATGACTTTAAGCAAGCGTTGGGTGGGAGGGAACCCACCGGTACGTTTTCTTTTATTTCCTTTTATTCTATTTTATTTTTTTTGAGTCTGTTATGCCTTCTTCTTGATTTATTTTTCACACCGAGACGGTGTGAAGTAAGTCTGGGGGAGGGTCTCTATCGTTAGTAACGTTGTTTTCTCTTTTGAGTCATTTTGATGTTTTCTTTTGAATTATTTTGTTTTATTGAGTCAAAACTTGTTGGAGATTATGATCATAACCTTTGAATTTGTACGAGATTTTGCATCTAAGTGACCATTGTCGCAGGGCTAGTTTTAGATCAGACTAATGAAAAATCTAAAGGCTGACCAGTTAATCAGAGGCATCCATGTTCCGGAAAAATTCAAAAAGCTTGAGCTAGTTTCTGAGCTTTTCCTCTTACCTTATCATCGGGAGAGCTTGACTCCTCATTCGTATCTGACAAGTCGACTTGTGTGAAAGTATGGTACTCCTCTCCCTTATTTAAAATAAAAATTAGAAAAGATGAAATGATTTTCTTTCGGGTAAAGGGCTAGGAAAATTTCCATCGATCCCATTATTTTACTTCGAAAGAGATGATCACACTAAGGCTGAAAGCGAGGTTGAAGACAATTTTCGGGGATACCACTATTCGCCTACACCTTAGAAATAAAGGGTGGCACTTAAATGAACCGGGGATTCGGTGGCAAAAATCATCAATACTCGAGTTCTATCCGCCATTAACCCTAAAGAAAGAAAATAAGAAAAGAATAAGTATGGGGGAGGGAAAAAGTACCAAAGATTGTGTTGTTGTCTTGTCACGATATCGAAAGGGAAAGAGTCTAGAAGGTTCTTGGCACCATGATCTTTGATGAGACACAGCGATGATGGCTTTTGATTATTCCGCGAAATAATGAGTTGAATCTGGGAGGCTGCGATTCTTGCAGAGAAGTACATGGTGGTTCGATCTAGAGCTAGTTTGGCAATACGTGGTTTACTAAGATAATGGTCATTGCAGCGTTCTAAAGGAAATGTGAGTCCGTGTTTTTCAAACTTTTTCTTCTTGCTTGATGGTCATTGCAGAGTTCAAACTTTTTCTTCTTGCTTAATTTTTCAAACAAAGACTGGGGAAATTGATATGCTTGGTATTTACCGTTTTTAACACATGTTTTGGTGTTTCTTTTGAGTATTTATCGAGTCTAAGTTCGTTTTTAGAGTCTTTTAGTCCTTTATTTAGTTATCTGAGGTAAAAAAGCGTTTAAGAAAGAAATCCGAGTTACGTGGGCAAAATCGCATGGAACTGTACCAAAAGAGCAAGAATCGATTGATGCAAAGACTGCATCGATCGATGCAACACCATCAGAAGAACAAAAATCGATCGATTCAAGGAGTGCATCGATCGATGCAACATTCTCAGAAAGTTCAAAGTCGATCGATGCACAATATGAGCCGATCGATGCATCACCCTCCGAAGAGCCAGTATCGATCGATGCAAGGAGAGCATTGATCGATGGAGCATGCCCAGAAAGTCCAAAATCGATCGATGCAATATGTGCATCGATCGATGCAAGTCGGCGAGAAGGAAAATGAAACTTCTGCTTTTCCTGTTTTGCCCCGGAAGCTGCCTATTTTGATATAATTCGCCCAGAACCTTAAATATACTTTCTTTTCAGCCACTTTTTGGCTATCTCTCTTTTTACTACTCATTATTCTACTCAAATTTTCGGCCATTGATTTTTTAAGCTTGAAGAAGAATCTCTGCATCTATTGAGAAGAATTCTAAACTATTTCCTCTCTTTTATTACTACTATGAGTTTCTCTCTATCTCCTTGCTTGTTCTTTGTTGCCATGTCCGAGTAGTCTCATAGTTAGGTTTAGGGTTTCAGAGGGATCCATGAATCGTTGAATTAGATATAGATAGGGATTTATCTTTTGTGGTTTTCGCTTATTGTTGTGTTTATTGCTTAGGCTAAGTTGACCGCTTGCCTATGATATATGGTTTAATCTATACCACGGAAGTGTCGTAGGTTGCTAGAAAGAACATAAGCAAGTGAATTGTCCTTAGCCAACGGAAGTTGATGTTAAGGCGATTCGTGAACATAATAAACATATTTGTTAATGCTGGTCTAGAACTCTATGTTCAACGGAAGTTAGGATTTTAGGTTGCTAGATTTAGTAATCAATGCCACGGAAGTGGATTGGTTAGATATTTATGTTTGAGTTTGAAACTTGTGTTAATCGTTCCCTGAATAGTTGTTTGATTCATGATCTCTGGATTCCCGCGAAGAAACCCTCGACCTAACATTTTTCTTTTATTGAATTTACACCGCTTTTAGTTATTTTCAAATCAACCATTATAATCGTCTTAGCTTAATTTCATCTTGTCAGAATCGTAGTGTTACCTTGGTCTTTGGGGATTCGATCCTAAAGTACTACATTGACATATTGTTATGATTGCAGTAGTGTGCACTTTAGTTATTAATTGACTACGTGGTAAAACACCTAAATCACTTTCCTCTTCCTCGACCCTGCACCGACAAGAGGAATGGAATCCAGAGTTGCTTTTTTACTAGGAGTCCTTCCCGGGTTTTCTTTTTACTAGAGGTAAGCTTTGATGGATCCTCGGTAACGGCGCCAAATTTGATATGCTCAAATTAATACCCTAAAAGTACTAAAGCAGTAGTTGTAGTAAGTGTAGGGGTCGAAGACAAGGACTCACAGAAATCACACAATAGATTGTATAGTATCGAATCAAGCTAAGCAAATCAGATGAAACAAAAACAATAAACAGTAAAAGAGTTGTAAATTCGATGGAATAAATATAGATTTAAGGTATTTCTCAGGAAATCAATGAATGCATATAAACTTATTAACAGGATTCAGATTTAGCGCGGTTCTTGAACTCAAATCACTAGAGTATAATTAACCAACTGTCGTTGCGAGAATTATCTAAATCTAAACTTCAGAATCCCAAATCTCTTTACAAATTCCTAAGAATAAATCAGCTTTAATTTCAGGATTGATATGTTCACAAATCAATTAAACCAAATCTCTTTGCGAATAATCAATTTGCTCACCTTAGGTTCTATCAGGTAATTAATCGCACTGTCGTGCCTAATCAATTATCCTAAGATCTATATTCTAGGTAGCTAATCTAGAGCAAGCTTTGAACATAACCTAAAGCGAAGAACTAATTCAGATAGTGAATCCTAATAAACTAATCAACCTAGCATTCAGAGAAAACCCTTATGAGAACCCTGAACCTAAAGTGG
The DNA here is from genome assembly GCA_002933935.1 of Eutrema yunnanense. Lineage (NCBI taxonomy): Eukaryota > Viridiplantae > Streptophyta > Magnoliopsida > Brassicales > Brassicaceae > Eutrema > Eutrema yunnanense. The sequence continues at coordinate 203,774 of PKML01073247.1, forward strand.
ATCTACTCAGACATGGAGAATGAAAGCAACATGATTGAATAGATCATCAAAGAAAACAATAGAAAATAGGAGTTCAGAGTTGTCTCTCCAAAAACCAAAGTAGAATCAAAGTAGAATAATGCATAGCCATCAAAGTGGCTGAAAAACCTAATTATAATGCTAAAACACGTTATGGGGATTTTTGTAAATAATAAAGTCTTCTGGGGCAATTATGCAATTCTTCAACTCTTGGAAAAGTCGCGGCTCGTGTCTGCTGCGATGGGTATCGATCGATACTAGGAAGTATCGATCGATAATGATGCTTCAAATCGGTACTCAGCAACACGAACTTCTCATTTGCTCCAGAATCTCCAATTATGCTCCAGACGTGCTAAAACCTGTAAAAGACTCTAAAAACTCCAAAATACTAGAAAGACTATAAAACGGACTTATATCATGGCCTAAAAGGGGTAAAACCCATGATATATCAGAGTCCTTCCCGGGTTTTCTTTTTACTAGAGGTAAGCTTTGATGGATCCTCTGATCATCTGGTTTTGAGTCATTAAGAGGTCCAAGCCTGTGGATTATAGGGACTCTCTTCTGCGATCTACTAGTTGGGTGAACTAATTCTACAGGAGTTAGAGAGGTTTTGACCATTTGAGCAGTCGTTTCCTTAAATTGGCCTTGCTCCTCAGCTAAACGAAGACGCTCTTTGGGAGCTGCACTTTCTGAGAGATCATCACAGTTAGAGTATTGTACCATGACATCTCTAAGTTCTCCAAGAGTTTTCTGCAATGCTTCTTGAGGCAAAACTTCAGGAATATTTTCAGATGTGACTTCCCTATCCAAAGGAGGTCTTCTTGGTCTTGAAGATTCAGTTCTTTTCTTGGATGAGAGGAGAGTTTTAGGCAGATCTCTTCGTCTCTTCTCAATCCATATGGGATTAGAAGGTGATTTATACTCTCTTCTTGAGTCATAAGAGTAAGAATTACAGGAGAAGCTTGAATTTTGAGATTTTGAAACTCCTGGAAAAGGAGGATGTCTACGATTGTGGTCTATAGGGCGATACTTCTCCTGTTGAAAGGTCAGGCTAGGGAAAGTCTCTCGAACTCTTGAGGGATCTTTAGCCGACTATTTTTCATGATTCTGACTCCTCAGAACTGTGGGAAGCTGATGAGAAGCTTGGATTTCTAGAGTTGAAGAGTTTCCCTTTGGCACATGGCAATCTTTTGAATCATGATCAAGACAAAGACAAGCTGAACAATGCCTTTCCAATTTCTCATAAACGAGAGCTGCAATCACTTTATCACCATTATCAAACTCTAGTGTTGATGACGTGATAAGAGGTTTGAGACCATTTATCTGAACCCGGATACGAGCAGAGGTTTCAGTAATTTTCATAGTTTCAAAGTGGCCAATATTAGTGGTTAAGCTCATGAGCGTTGCTTCAGCACAGAGATGGCTAGAGTCTACTTGGATTTGAATCCAGAATCGTATTTGAGAAGGAAAGGAGCTTGCAACAGTTAGTTCCCACCTTTGTAAAATGATCATCGAGTGAGCAAAATAATAAGGTCTATTATCCAAAACCTTTTGTAGATCTTCTTCCGTAGAAAACTTGTATAGGAAGGGCCCAAGACCTAAGTCAGCCCCAACTAGTCGAGTAGACACCTTCCAATGGTCAACCATAAAGGGGAGCAGAGCCCACATTTTTTGAATTTTTGGGTTTGTAATACGTCCCACCATAGTGAGGGCATGTTTGCGGATCAATTTCGAGTTGTCAAAGGCATGCACTTTAACTCTGGCAGTTCTGAGAGGCTCATCAGGACTACCCAAGCTTTTGCCTTTCTCTGCCGATGAAAGTCTCCGACTCATTGTTGCAAGGCAACAAGAGTTCACCAGTACAAATCCGTAGAGTTGATTAGTCTAATTTGTAACTTTACTACACACACGGTGAGAGAACACAAGATGGGAGGCAAACTTGTAAGTTTAACCAAAAACTGAAAGAACAGAGCCATTTACAAGAGATAACTTAATCAGGAGATAAGTAGGTTTGAAGGTGTGTCAATTTTAAACGAGGAAGAAAGGACTCATCAAACAAGACTACATACTGGAAGAAGCCCCAGAGCTTTTATCTCCCCGTTCAAACTGCTCATTTTCACCGTCAACACGAACCAGCAAGCAGAGGGATCCCGAGATGAGTCCATAATTTGGTTCAGACAGAGAGGGGACACCAAGGTCACAAAGATCTGGGAAAAGCAGCAATTTTGAAGGAGATAGCTCGTCAGAATGAGTGGATAAGGTCGAGAAAGCAAGCGGAAAAGCATATCGTGAAACAGATGTTGGAACAACTTTTTTAAAAGCTTGTGGGTTTAATAAAAAATGTGTAAGAGTGAATTGAAATGAGGCATATGGTCTAAGTAAGAAAACCTTGTGAATTGGCTAATTTAAGTAAAAGTGAGTTGGAAAACTTTTCCATGGGTATAAATAAGACTAACTCTTATTTGTGTTCCAAAGGAGTTGGAGAGAGAAAAGAAAAGACCACACGCGCGCCGCCGCCACTTCCTGGCCTGGATGTGGCTCGTGGCCGTGGCTCATTGCATTTTTTAATGGCTCTTAGAGCTCTTGGGATCTTGGGGCTTGATGGTCGTTGGGCCTCCGAGCAATTATTTTTGGGCCGATTTTGGACCGCCGCTCTTCTAGAATATTATGTGCGTGTTGTTCAAGTCCGCAAAACTTGATCAACAAGGCCGAACCATAGCCCTCTCTTCTCATATATATACGATCGCCTCTCTTGATAGAAAGGTATCCAATTACACACAGAAAACACACCCTAAATTTCTAAGCAAAAGTTCCTTCCATTCCCTACTGCTAAGAGTAGGTCGTTTATTCGAAAGTATCATAGTATTATGTTCGACATATCTATTATCGAGTACTTGCGATAACGGATTCAATGGTTGTATCCTGGGACTCATGAATCGAATATTATATCGTCGCACTACGGAAGATTCTTTGAGTTAAGGAAAGAGAGTTCTCTCGCCTCCATTGTTTCGTTTAATTTTGTCTCTTTACATAGTTTTCTAAACTCGTCTTTCCTTAACATTTATTTATATATTCGTGATTAAATCGCTATCATGTTATTGTGCAAAACAAGTAGTTTAGGTGTCGCGGCCATAATTTCCTTTTATTGCTTTAAATGAAACGATGCATTTTTATTTTAGTTAGGGATGCGGTTTTTTCCATTTTTCTGTTTTGCTTTGCGTTTTGTTTCTGTTGTTTTGCGTTTTAATTTGACCTAAGGGTCCCCTAGCTAACGAGCCATTATAAGGTTCCCCTGCAGCCTGTATCTTTGGTTACCTTTGATTATCAATAAAGCGCCACACTTCCCCAAGTTCTTGAGAGAAGCGAATTCTCTTCTTGTTCTTGTCTTGTTCGTGTTATTCGAATAAGCCAAGTCCCTTGCACCGTATCAGAGAGTAATCTCCCTTCTGTGTCGTGTACACACTCCCCCCATCCTTTCATTCCTAAGTCTCCACACGAGAGAAGCGACCGCCATCGTGTCAAGTCACCTCCATCTCCAATCATCAACATGCTAAAGGAGAGGGCGACCGCCTGTCTTTAGCTCCATCTCTATCTCGGTTAAGCTCTCACCACCGAGACTTACACCAGGAAAATTCAAAGAGTACAAGCTCGAAGTCAAAAACTAACTTAAAAAACCATAAAAATGGTTAGAAGTGATAGAGGAGGAGAATATAATGAACCATTTGATGCGTTCTGTAGAGAACATGGCATTATTCATCAAACGATCGCTTCCTATTCACCGGAATCCAATGGAGTTGCTGAACGAAAGAACAGAACTCTCAAGGAAATGATGAATGCAATGATGCAGGAATCTGGGTTAGCCCAGAACATGTCGGGGGAAGCGCTGCTTACCTCAAATTATATCCTGAACAAAATACCGCATAAAGTCACTGGGAAAACTCTCTATGAACTTTGGAAAGGTAATGTACCTTTGTATAAATACCTGAAAGTGTGGGGATACCTGGCAAAAGTTGCAGTTCCACTTCCGAAAAAGGTCACCATCGGACCTAAGACGGTAGACTGCATTTTCATCGGATATGCGCACAATAGTAGTGCATATCCTTTTCTGGTACATAAGTCAGATATACAAGACATTCATGTAAACACGATAATGGAGTCAAGGAATGCTTCCTTCTTCGAAAATGTGTTTCCATGTAAGGATAAAGGAAATCCTAAATGAACTCGTGATGAACGAGATGCTGCACATCAGGCACTTAATTAGCTCATAAGGAAAAGACATTCGGCTCTGAGTTCATAATGGCATTTCTCGCAGAAAGTGGTCCAAGAACTTTCATGGAAGCAATGTCTACACCCGATGCACCTTTCTGGAAGGAGGCTTCTAATAGTGAAATCAACTCCATCATGCAAAATCCTACTTATGAGTTGGTCGATCTACCGCAAGGATGTAAACCTCTTGGGTGCAAATGGGTCTTCACTACAAACTTAAAAATTGATGGTTCTATTGAAAAGTATAAGGCCATACTTGTGGTGCAAGGATTTCGTCAAAAGGAAGGACTGGATTTCCTTAACACTTATTCTCCGGTGACGAGAATAACTTCAATCCGTATACTGATTGGGATTGCAGCATTAAGAGACCTTGAAATCCATCAAATGGATGTCAAGACTGTTTTCCTAAATGGAGATCTAGAGAAAGAAATATATATGAATCAACCCAAGGGTTATGTCGCTCCTGAACAAGAGAAGAAAGTGTGTAGACTTGTGAAGTCATTATACGGACTTAAACAAGCTCCGAAACAATGGCATAAAAATTTTGACAAGGTAATGATGTCAAATGGCTTCCAAATGGCATGTGGGGGATTGTTGGAACAATTTTTTAAAAAGCTTGTGAGAAGCATTTTAAAAAATGTATAAGTGTGAATTGAAATGAGGCCTATGGGCTAAGTAAGAAAGCCTTGTGAATTGGCTAACTTAAGTAAGTGGGAGTGTAAAAAGTCTCACATTGGAAGTTGGAAAACTTTTCCATGGGTATAAATAAGACTAACTCTTATTTGTGTTCCAAAGAAGTTGGAGAGAGATAAGAAAACACCACACGCGCGCCGCCGCCGCCCGGCCTGGCCTGGCCGTTGCTCGTTGCTCGTTTTTAATGGCTCTTGGGCTCTTATAGGTTGATGGTCGATGGGCCTCCGAGCAATTATTTTTGGGCCGATTTTGGATCGCCGCTCTTCTAGAATAATCTGCGAGAATATTATGTGCGTGTTGATCAAGTCCGCAAAACTTGATCAACAAGGCCGAACCCTAGCCCTCTCTTCTCCTATATATACGATCGCCCCTCTTGAGAGAAAGGTATCCGATTACACACAGAAAACACACCCTAAATTTCTAAGAAAAAGTTCCTTTAATTCCCTACTACTAAGAGTAAGTCGTTTATTCGAGAGTATCATAGTATTATGTTCAACAGATCTGTTATCGAGTGCTTGCGATAACGGATTCAATGGTTGTGTCATGTGACTCATGAATCGAATATTATACCGTCGCACTACGTGAGATTCTTTGAGTTAAGGAAAGAGAGTTCTCACGCCTCCATTGTTTCGTTTAATTTGTCTCTCTACATCGTTTTCTAAACTCGTATTTTCTTAATGTGTATTTGTATATTCGTGATTAAATCGCTATCCTGTTATTGTGCGAATTTTTGGTCCTACAACAGATACGAAGGTCTCGAGAAGCATGCATGGGAGGTCTTTCTTCTTCGGTTTTGTTTATTTCTTACATGGAGTTGTTATTTATCATCTCCTTTACTATAGGCCTTTTTGCAAAAATACCCTACAATTTGAAGTCAAAGCTAAAAATGCCCCTTTCCTCTCCTCTTTTTCATAATCCCACGAATTACCCTTTAATAATATGGATATTCACGCAAATGTCATTCCTCAGACTGCTGTTAGAGTCTAACGTTTTTTTCAAAAGACAAAAAAAAATTTCAGATCTAACTTAATTACGGAAATGCCATTGCCATCAATTCTCAACCTCCACGACAACCACCATCGTCGACGAGTTAATGCAGTAACTAACCCATTTGTTCGCCATTAAATCCCAAGAATAGAGCTCGGACTTCCTTTTCGCGAGTTTTCCTCTCCGATTTCTCCCATTTCCCCTCAATTTTCCGATTCAAACTTACAGAAATCATTTTTATGGCATAAAAACGGCAAAACACGACTGGACTTGCGGGATTTCGGTGATAATAGACGTTCTGGGCGCTCGACGAGGGTTAAAACAAACTATAAACGGATATAGGTACGAATTTTTGTATATCGTCGATTTTCATATATGAATTGTATACTCAGACTGCTTTAGAAGTCTGATGAAACCCACATGGTCAATGAGAGGGTAGTTTTGCAATTGACTTTTAAATACACAGATTAAAATTGAAGTCTGGTAATTTCCTTTGAAAACAAAAAAATCAAGAAAAATCCTCTAATCGAGGCATAGGGTAGTTTTGCAATTGACCGAAAACTTGACTTTTTATTACGACTTCATATCCAGTATGAAGGAAAAATGAGCGACTTTGACAGGAAGTTGACTGTTTTTTCAGACGGAATCAGAAGTCTGAAGAAAAAAACAGGGTACTGGTAGTAATTGACCGAAATTTTTCAAAAGTTGACCAAAATGAGGGAAAAAGTATCAGACTTCTTTGGCAGTCTAAATAGGAGGGGAAAATTTTCAGACTTCTATGGCAGTATGAAAATGATGGAATCTTTCAGATTGCTAAAGAAGTCTGATATCGAAGATTTTGGTCAACGCAAAAAATACACCAATTTCTGTCAGACTTCTATCGCAGTCTGAAGGATTTCTTCAGACTGCCCTGGAAGTCTGGGAACGAAAGTCAAACTTTGGTCAATTGCAAAACTACCCCATAATTTTTTCAGACTTCTCCGTGAAGTCTGACAAAAAAATCAAAATTTTAGTCAATTGCATAAATACCTTTTTTTCTCATACATCTTATGCAGTCTGACAAAAAAGTCAAATCAATTGCAAAAATACCATTTTTGTCAGACTGCGATAAAAGTCTGCTTAGATTACTTTTCGTCAGACGGCATCCGCAGTCTGCTTTGTAACATTCTAATTGCAAAAATACCCTCTTTTTCAGACTGCCATAGAAAATCTAAATAATTCTTTTATTGGCTTAAACTTAATTTGTAGTACTTATGTGTTTGCTGCATCTCGTCAACTCTAAATAATTCTTAAGAAAATCACACCCTTTCCAAACTGCAATATAAGTCTAATAACAAAAACTCATTACAAAAGATAGAAATAGAAGTCTTAAACTAATTACCCTAGAAATACCCTACCTATGCCCAACACGCTTTTGACATCACAATTGGCATGGCACAAAAAATTCCCGCAGAAAGGAAGCCAAAAGATGAATGAGTTTTTCTTACATCTACAAAAGATAAATATATGCAAGAATCCATTGTTATCGGGAATCCAAAAGTTAAAGAGGAACTCTACTTCACATGTTCGTAGACGTCTAGCAATTCATTCTCGGTGTCGGTACGAGCCTCTTCACTTGTTCGGCATAGCTAAGTTAATATCTCATATGCAAGCTTCTCTCTGCAAGTCTTCATGTTCTTATCACACATCCACTTCGGAAACGGCATTCCAAGAGAATGGAACTCAATGAACTTCAAACAAAACACCCCACAATCACATGTCGGGATGTTTTGGGGAAGTTTCCAAATTATAATAAGCAGAAAAAAACAAACGAACCACATGGCATATAGAGGCCATTACATCATAGTTACGACATCCGAAGAATCTTCTTCCCGGATTATCAGCAGTAGTGGATGTTCGCATGACGGGCTCCAGTCCGCAGAAGCATTTCTTGGGGAATCCGTAGGATGATCCGGATCGACGTCGACCTGTTGAACATGAACTACTCGACGTTGGAAGGTGACTGAATCGCCCCATCATGTGTACCAGAAAATAGTCGCAAAAATTAAAACAAGTCTAAAGCAAGACTTCTAATAAAGTCTAATTTAAAATCAAGTCAAAATTCAGACTTCTAAGAGAGTCTAATTCGGAAAAGTCTAATTCGGAAAAGTCTAATTTCAGACTTCTTCTCAAGTCTAATTCGTACGAACTCAAATTTCAGACTTCTAACAGAGTCTAATTAAATGAAAGTATAATTTCAGACTTCTAATCGAGTCTAATTCAGACCAGGTCAAGTATCAGACTTCGTATCGAGTCTAATTCACTTTCAGACTTCTAATATAGTAATTTTCAAGTTTTTTTTTTGGACTGAATACAACCAAGTATCAAAATACATACCAGACCTAGAACTTTTGTTTGACATAGAAAAATGGACTTCTATCTTGTAGATCTAAAACGGAATTAATTAAAAACCCATCTGTTTGTTTAGATCTAGGCAAAGAACATGGAAGAATGGTCTTATTTCGTATAGATTTAAAAATTTTGTAGAAAAAGTATAGAAGAAGGCGAAAAACTTGTTTCTAGGAAGCTTAACTCAGTTGCAAAGACGACGTTGACGACGGCGAGGGCGGTGGCGGTGGCGATTCGACCTACAAGAAAATGGCGTTGTGATGAAAATATGAAGAGAGAGATAGATGGAGGGATTGGTAAGGTGACACGAAAAAGGAGAGGTAATTACCAGACTGAAGAAGCTGACGACGGCGGTGGTGGTGGCGGTGGCGACGAGGGTTTCCGGAGAGATGTTTGAGAGAGTTTAGAGAGAGAGAGATTCTTCATGTTTTAGAGAGAGAGAGAGACTATAATGACTTTTACAGATTATGGTTGGTAACTTTAGTTTATATATGGGGTAAAATCACAAGTAGGGTAACTTATTTCATGTTAATTCACAGGTTTCCATCAAGAAGTCTGATAAACCATGGACATGATCAGACTGAAATTGCAGTCTGATAAACCCTAAACTTGATAATTACTACTTAAATACCATCATATTATATAGAAAACTTATAACAAACATCAAACTCGTTTAACTTAGTCACAAACTCTTACCTACATTGTGTTTAGATCCAAATTTATCTCATTTTGACTAACTTTTATGTAATTTAAATTTATATACATCTACAATGATTATGTTTAATTTATGTATCAAAATTTGTATGAAAAAAAAATTAATTATTTTTTTAATTTAAATTTTCATATTAAATACAATTCAGACTTCTCGGAGAAGTCTGAGAAACCGCAAACTTGTGTTTAGATCCAAATTCATCTCCAATGATTCAATTTGATTAAATTTTATGTACTTTTAATTTATATACATCCACAATGAGTATGTGTAATTTATGTAGTAAAAATTTCTAAAAACTAAATTTTTAATATTTTTTAAATTTAAATTTTCAAATTAAATACGTTTCAGACTTCTCTGAGAAGTCTGAGAAACCCCAATTATCTGAGAAGTCTGAGAAACCACGATTCTCTGAGAAGTCTGAGAAACCACGACAACCACGACAACCACCATCGTCGACAAGTTAATGCAGTAACTAACCCGTTTTTCCGCCATTAAAGCTCAAGAATAGAGCTCGTAAACACTTTTCGCGACTTCTCTCTCCGATTTCTCCCATTTTTCCACTGATTTTCCGATTCAAACGTACCGAAATCGGAAATTATGGCATAAAAATGGTAAAACACGACTGGGCTTGCGGGATTTGGGTGATATTAGACGTTCTGGGCGCTCGACGAGGGTGAAAACAAACTCTAAACGGATATAGGTACGAATTTTTGCATATCGTCGATTTTCAGATATGAGTTGTATACTCAGACTGCTTTAGAAGTCTGATGAAATCCATATGGTCAACGAGAGGGTAGTTTTGCAATTGACTTTTAAAAAATCAGATTAAAATTGAAGTTTGGTAATCTCTGAGAAGATTAAGAAATTCTGATTCTCTCAGACTTCTCCGATAAGTCCGAGTAACCCTAAATCTAATATTTAGCACTTATGAGTGACAATATTAAAGCATAACTTCTAGGAAGCATCAAATTCGTGAAATATATGCACATTACAACACATATGTGCAAATTTAAAATTTCAAATGTAAATTTGGTAAACCATGAATCTAACCCTAAAGTTATATGTAATTGTTTCCATTACAAAGCATGTTTTGAGGTTTACAACCTACTTTGCCTTACATGTTTTTAATTTGATTCAATTTTACGAAATTTAATTTTAATACTTCGAAATCATCTATATTTAATTTATGTATAAGAAATTTTTAACAAAATAATATTTTACAATTTTTAAATTTAAATTTACTAATTAAATCTGTATCAGGCTTCTTCGAGAAATCTGATATTTATTGAAGTATAGGCATAATTAACTAACCTTGTTTAATTTGATTCAATTTTATGACATATTAATTTCTATACATCAAAATCGTCTATATTTAATTATTGTAGAAAAAAGTTTTAACAAAAATTTTTTTTTAATTTTTAAATTTAAATTTACTATTTTAATATGTATCAGACTTTTCGAATACGTCTGAGAGAAGTCTGGTAAGAGAAATCAATCAAACTTCTATTAGAGTCTAAACGTCAGACCTCTATATAAGTCTGACATGTCGCGAAGGTTAAAATGGTAATAGCGGTTTCGCGCTTTTTGTTTGTTCATAAGGGGGTAACTGTAATTTTCTACCCCCGAAAGTGTAGCGCAGCATTTGATTGAAAGGACGGTGTATTTTTGTCATAAAAACGAAATTTTGTGGTAAAAACAGCAATTTGCCCTTTACTATATGATTTTTCTTCTCTTTGCTATTTTTCGAATAAACCGTTAATTATTTTTTATTTTTTTGGGTTCTATCATAAACATGTTTGTAGCTTAACAATCAATCTCTCAATTCGCCTATTCTCTTCAGGTAATTGTTTAAGTTACTGTGGATGCGGAATCGCACACCTAGTTTTTTGTAAGGACTTTTAGGGAAGAACTTTGGTGGGCTAGTTTCTATCTATGAATCAAAGATGTAATTCGGATAATAAACTCGACGAATTGGATTTATATTGAATCAACAAAGGGTGTTTTACAAATGGGATAATCTCGAAGAGATTTTACAAGTATTCGGTCAATTTTGCCTTAGAATGAATTGTCCTCTAAACCTAGACGTCGGCGTCCTTTTATAGTCGCCGTCGAGCTGAACCTCCTCCGGATATTGCGTGCCTCGCGTATCCCGCGGATCGAGGAACAGTTTTTGACTTCTTCCTCGCGAGCTAGAGCTTTGACTCATCCTTAGATTGGAGGTGGCTATTTTGCGAGCCGATGAATGGGCCGTCTTTATGGGTTTAGGGGTTGTTTGATTGTTATCGGGCCCTTAATGGGCCAGATCTCGTAGGTCGAGATCTGGTACCAACAATTGTCCCCCAGCCCATTAAGTAGTTATTAACTTAATGGGCGAGGAGGAAACGGTTCGGTATCATATCCGCGACAGAGATCTCGATTTTATCGAGATCTTTTGCGATTTGAACGGCCGAGATTTGGGGAGAGGAACAGGTTCCGCGATTCCCGGGAAAAGCAATTATCACGGTTTTTTGAGATTGTACGGCCGAGATCTGAGGAGACGAAAGATCTCCGCGATCTTAACGGCTGGGGTTAATTCTCTTTATAAACTTCTTTTTGTGTTTTCCCGATAAACCACGATAGTCACTTCGACCAAGGTAATTCCTTATTCTTTTCTTCCCTCTGCTTTGCGATGTTCTGTGTTCTAGAGAATACTTCTCTTCTTCTTTTATTTGCCGATAGGGTTTTTATTTTGCCGAGATTTAGATCCCTCTAGTTCGCGACTTATATATCGAATCCTTATGGCCGACCCTTCGAAGTTTGCCCCGGCGCATCCGGATGAACTCTTCGGGCCACACTGGAAATCGACCGCGACCCGGCAGACCATTACGAATCTCCGGCAAGTATACAATATTCCGGCGAATGTCGAACTCGTTGTTCCGTCGGAATATGAGACGCCGGAGAGATGTAGGCCGGGGTTTTGCTGTACCTATGCGACCCTCTTTGAGAAGTGCGGGCTATCCTTCCCAATCTCTCCATTTTTACTCGAGCTTCTGGCGGAAGTCCAGCTTTGTTTTTCGCAGATGATGCCGAACTTCGTTCGGCATGTCGTCGCGCTATCCGTCCGAGCTCACGAAGAGGGGATACCTCTCAGTGTGAAGGATGTGCTTCATCTTTGTTCGGTGAAGCACAATCCCGGATTTCCGGGGACGTTTTATTTGTCTCTGAGGGCCAACCGGAGGGTCATTAGCGGGATTCCGGGTAAAGACGAATGGCGGGACAAGACGATTCTGTTCCGTATTGATTCGGCTTCGATAGGGGATTTTGACTTCTCCCGGCTCCCGAGACGGTGGTCCGCCCTAGCTGGTCAGAGGCGGGCTTATAGGCTTGCTAATCTCGCTTAGGTCTTGCCTTTAACGTTTGCCTTTGATGTGTATACTGATTTTCTTTTGGCGTTTTGTAGTTACTCCGAAGAAGTCTCCTTTCACGGACGAACTCAGAGCACTAGTCGCGGTGTTGCGAAGTGAGAGGACGGAGTGGGATCTTTTTACGAGGAATAGGATTACTCGAGCTTTTGGGCCGATCAGTCGACCAGTTGACGATCCCCATCCATCCCGACAACCTCCTCCTTTACGAAGTGAGTATGACGAAATAAGTTATTGTTTTAGTTCGACGTGATTGTTTGTTATCATTTGTTTTCTAACAGTTCTTGTTGTTGTTTCAGTCGAGCCAGCCGGTGTCCGAACAATTCCGACTCCGGCCATCCGACCTGTGCCGGACACTAGTTCATCTACCAGCGCCGTACCGCCTCTCGTCATGTCTAGACGATCAAGTTATTGTAATCGAGCCCCGACCACTCCGAGTGTGGGGGCCAGTCGGGTCCGTTCTGGTGATATCGCTGCCGCGGTTAGTGATGCCTTGAATGCACCGGTTCGGGCGGAACCATCGGAGCATCTCGCGATTGTGGCATCGGTTGGATCTGGCGAGGTCCGGAGTCGTGATCCTATCCAGCAGGCTGCAGGGGTACTGTAGGCCCCGCAGTGGATCCCATTCACATTAGCTCGAAGTCGAACGGGTCCAGTGCCGCCACGACCTCTCGTCGGCCCGAGACGTCGCGTTCCGTACGGGCTTCGCACCTCTCCGGGCCATCACATCCCCAAGCGAAGCGGCAGAGGAGTGAAACTGCGGGATCTCGTGATTCCGAGGCCCGTCACGGGCCTGACTCGGCCAATGGTTTTTCGGCGAGCCGGCCATTCCATTGGTCGTTCAAGCATGCTAGGGACTCTCCTATCACCGAGGACCCAGAAGGTATGGCGACGTTGTTCCGTCATTGCAAGGCGGCTGGCTGTCAGCTCCCCTCGTTGAGGAATATGTCCGAGAGGGAGGCATATTTGGACATGTGTGCCGCGAACGGGAAGGTATGTCCTCTATATATATATATATATATATATTTTTTTTTTTTTTTTTTGGACGACTCTCTTTGATTTTTTTATTCAACCGTCTCTTTACCCTGTTCAGGCCTTGGAAGCCCAGAATCGGGTAGTCGCCTTATTTGAGCAGCGGGTCAAGGATGCTCCTCGGGTCGAGGAAGTCGAGAAGGTGAAGCAACTGGTGGCGAGCCTGAACGCCGAGGTGCATTCTTTGAAGGCCCTGGAAGCCGAGAGAGCTGCCGAGCTGGAGAGGATCCCTGTTCTCGAGGCCCGGAATGCTGATCTTGAGGCTGCTTCGGGAGCGATGTCGTGGAAATTGCAGGCGACCGAGAATCATCTCGCTGCACTTCGATCCGAGAGCCAGTCTTCGCTGGAGCAGGCTGCTCGTCTGGCGCGCGAGAATCGCGAGCTGATCGCTACTCGAGATAGGGAAGTCCGTCAGGCGGCGCGGGCAGCTAGGCGGGATTTATCTGTGAGTTATGGAGATGTTCTTGGCGGGGTTAAGGAGAAGTGGCTCCTGAAGAAGGCGGAGACCGAAGCTGAGATAGATTTGCAGGAAGTGATCGCCAACCTCGATCTTCTGAATGAGTTAATTCGAGGAGATACTACCGTGGAAGCCGAGATCCCCAAGGTTACTCAGACGAAAGCTGAATTCGAAGCGGTTTTCACGGAGGCTCAGGTGTCCGACTTCTCCTTAGGGAAGCTTAATCTTCCGGCTATCTCGGAGGACTCGGTGGCTTTGATGGAGGTTGACCCCGCGTCTCAAGTCCTGGTGGGGGTAAATCAGTTTGGTACGAATGTCGAGGCGACTGAGAGTTCGGCGGCGAGGATTCCCGATGAGGAGGCGGCAGCAGATGACTTCGTGCAGGATTAGGGTGGAGGACCCGAAGTGAAGGCTCTTGCCTTAGGTTTTTTTTTTATTTTTTTTGATTTTTGAAGCTCGAACCTTATGCCTTAGCCGGGAGGTTTTAATCCGGCACTATGTTAGTTCTAGGACCTTTTGTTGATCCGAACACATTGCCTTAGCCGGGAGGTTTTAATCCGGCGTCTTTATTGAATTAATGAAATTTCTGAATTTTCTTCAAGTAAAAGAGTTCGATATCTGTTTACTTAGTGAAATTGTTGTCTTGAATTTTCACAGTCGTCGTTACTTCGACGTAGTCTGTCGAAGTATGTCTTTGTAAAGAGGTTTGCTGATTCAGCGAAGCGTTTTTCTAAGAAAATTTTGTTTCTCAACGCTTTTTACTTCGTCATTATTTTGACCTTGCTTCGTTGAGGTCCTACTTCGTAAGCAGATCTGCTACCGAAGCGAGGTGTTTTGCCTTAGTGAAATTTTCTGTGATTTCTACTAAGTCTATGCCCGGAATTCGGGTATGATCCCCTCTTCGATTCTTTCGATAAGGAATCGGTGTTCGAGGGTGCTAAGTCTTTTGCCTTAGCAGTTTTCAGAATTCTGAGTAAATTCCTTTTTAGCGAACTGGGTGCTTCAAGATCCGAGTGGATTTCGAACCCCTTTAGAGTTCGCTGTCACGGGATCAGGTCGTGTCATCGTGGTCCTTTGACCGCATTTGTTTGAACTTTTTATGAGCTCGGGTGGTTCGATGGATCTCGGAGTGATTTTGCCACGAGGTTCCGCCCTGTGGCTCAGTTCGTGATGCGAGGTCGCGGGGCTTTAGTGATACGAGAGCTGAATAATTTTTGCTGAGGAACCGCGCGAGTTAGAAAAAGTGTTCTTTTATTCATCTGGGCTCCTCGAAAGACGAGCGAGTTACAACGTACGATGATAAAGATAAATAATGGTGTGAGCTTCGCCACGAGGTTTCTGCTTTGGCGAAGTGTTTTGGTGGCTGCACTCGAGGGTCGAGCTGCCTACGTACCCCGTCAAGGGATCAAGCCTTTACATAGTTCGATTGTTACGCGTACTCAGTCGTGATATCGTTTGAGATTCATGGAATTCCAAGATCTTTTTTCTGGTACGTCGGTTTTGACTTTCGCGAGCTTGTAGACGCCGTTGCGTACTACTTCGATGACGCAGTAGGGGCCTTCCCAGTTGGTCCCTAGCTTTCCGGCACCTCGCTCCTTGGTATTTTCGTATACCTTTCGCAAGACTAGGTCGCCTACTTCGAAACTCATGTGCTTAACGTTGGAGTTATAGTAGCGGGCGGCAGCTTGCTGATAGTTTTGGATTCTGATCAGTGCTTGATCTCGACGTTCGTCGATGAAGTTCAATTGATCTCGCAGCATTTCTTCGTTCAGTTCGCTGTTCGATGGGCATAGAGTTCGCCTGGGGCTTGGTACCGAAACTTCGGCTGGGACTATTGCCTTCATCCCGTATGCTAGTGAAAATGGTGTTTCGTGTGTAGCTCGATGGGGAGTGGTGCGGCAGGCCCACAGGACCCCGGGGAGTTCGTCCGCCCATCTGTGTTTTCTTGAGTCGAGTCTTTTCTTGAGGTTGCTCAAGATCGTTTTATTCGCGGCTTCGGCGTGACCGTTCCCCTGAGGGTACCTCGGGGTCGAGGTGGTTAGACGGATTTTTCACTTGGCGCAGAAAGCTCTGAAGCTGCGAGATATGAACTGGGACCCATTGTCGGTCACAATTTCGTATGGGATCCCGTGTCGGCATATGATATTTTTCCAGACGAAGTCTTTCACCTCGACTTGCGTGGTTTGCTGGAAGGCTCCTGCCTCGACCCACTTGGTGAAAAAGTCGGTAAGGACTAATAGGAAACAGAGTTTCTTCCGTCCTGACTCGACGAGTGGTCCTACGAGGTCCATAGACCACCGCATGAATGGGTAGGGGGCCGAGAGCGAGGAGAGTGTTTCGGTTGGCTGATGGATGCTTGGAGCATGTCTTTGGCATTTATCGCATTTCTTCGAATAGTTTTCGCAGTCTGCGACGATGATTGGCCAAAAATAGCCGTGTCGTTTGATTCTGACAGCGAGGCCGCGACCTCCGGAATGGCTTCCGCAGTGACCGTCGTGCATCTCGCCCATGATTGCAAGGGCTTCTATGCCGTGGACACAGATGAGATTTGGTTCGGAGTCACCCCGCTTGTAAAGTTTGCCGTTTATTACACAAAAGCGTGAGCTTTGTGCTTTCAATTTTCGGGCTGCCCACTTTTCGTGTGGTACGGTCCCGTCAGTGATGTACCGGATGATTGGGTTTCTCCAATCTGGTTTCCGGATATATTCGTCCGATTCTGGATCACCGATGGTTTCTGGGGCGACCTCGTCGGGCGATTCGGGCTCGATTGTCAAATCAGGACCGTGCTCGCCTATGCCTATGGGGTCGTCCTCGTCCTCCGGGAGTACCGTAGGATCGGGCTCGTGTTCTTCCGCGTCTGAGAAGACTTGGTCGGTTTCCATGTCTACGGGCTTGGCCGTTATTTCGTTTATGGTGAGAGCTTTGAGGGCGATCTCGATGCTCGGTTTTTTTATTTCATCGACAGGAATTATTCTTTTAACTAGCGGGTCCGAGGTCGAGGCGAGCGCGGCAAGTGCATCGGCCGAAGTGTTTTCACCTCGCGGGATCCTTGTTAATTCGAATTTATCGAGCTGTTCCGATAGTCCGCGAACTACTTGGAGGTATGCGTCCATGCGTTCGTCTTTGGCCTCGTACTCACCGTGAAACTGGCTCGTGATGAGCTGGGAGTCGCTGAAAGCGTCGACTTCCCGAGCTCCAATCCCGAGTGCGAGCCTGATTCCGGCGATGAGGGCTTCGTATTCTGCTTCGTTGTTGGAGGCGACGAAACCCAGTCTGAAGGATTGTTCGATTACCTCGCCTGTTGGCGAGGTAAGTTTGATGCCGACTCCGGATCCTTGTTTGGATGAGGATCCATCGACGTGGAGCATCAACTTCTTCGAGGGATTTGTCTCGTTAGCGACTTCGGGCGCTAGTTCGATCATGAAATCTGCTAGGACTTGCGCCTTAGCGCAAGTGCGAGTGCGATATTCGATATCGTATTCGCTGAGTTCGATTGCCCATTTGGCGAGGCGTCTCGATTGACTCGGGCTGTGGAGAATAGTTCTGAGCGGTTGCGATGTCATGACTATTATTGAATGGGACTGGAAATATGGTCTGAGTTTTCGAGCCTACATCACGATTGCTAGAGCTAGCTTCTCCATAGCGGGGTATCTTGTTTCGGCGTCGATCAACGTTTTGCTTACGTAGTAGATCGGTTTTTGCTCGTTTTGTTCTTCGCGAACTAGGACTCCGCTTAGAGCTGCCTGGGATACTGCGATGTATAGGTATAAAGGTTCTCCTTCTACCGGTTTGGCCAGTATCGGGGGTTCGCTTAGATACGCTTTGAGTTGTCGGAATGCGTCTTCGCATTGCTCGTCCCAAATGAACTTTTTGTTACCTTTGAGGAGCTGGTAGAAGGGTAGGCATTTGTCTGTTGATCGGGAGATAAACCTGTTTAAGGCCGCTATCCTCCCGGTCAATCGTTGAACCTCTCGAGTGGTTTTTGGCGACGGCATTTCCAAAAAGGCCGCGATCTGTTTTGGGTTCGCTTCGATGCATCTCGTAGTTACTAGGTAACCGAGGAATTCTCCTGAAGCGACCCCGAATGAACACTTCGCTGGGTTAAGTTTCATTCCGTATTTGTTGAGGATAATGAAACATTCTCTGAGTTGTGCTACATGGTCGGTTTCTCTGGAGGATTTGACGAGCATATCGTCAATGTAGACCTCCATTGTTTTACCGAGTAGGTCTGCGAACATTTTGTTCACTAATCGTTGGTAGGTCGCTCCGGCATTCTTAAGGCCGAAGGGCATCACTCTGTAGCAGTATGTGCCTCGATCGGTGATGAATGCCGTTTTTTCTTGGTCTTCCGGGTTCATTTTGATTTGATTATACCCGGAAAAAGTGTCCATGAAGGATAATAGCTCGTGACCGGCCGTGGCTTCGACGAGCCGATCGATATGTGGTAATGAAAAGCTGTCTTTAGGGCATGCTTTGTTTAGGTCGGTAAAGTCGATGCACACTCTCCACTTTCCGTTTTTCTTTTTAACGACGACGGGGTTGGCCAACCAGTCGGGGTATTTCACCTCCCTGATGGAGCCGACCTTGAGTAGTCGATCTACTTCGTCGTTAACGGCCTTGGCCCTTTCGGGCCCGAGCTTGCGGCGCTTCTGCTTAATGGGTTTATAAGTCGGGTCGACGTTTAGTTCGTGCGACGTTACATCGGTGTAGACCCCGGGCATGTCTGCGGTGGACCATGCGAATGTGGTGACGTTCTCTTTTAAGAAAGAGATGAGTTCTTTTCGAATTTCGTTGGATAGGTCTATTTCTATGTGACGACGCGGTCCGGGTTGTTGTCGTCTATACAGACCTGTGTGACAAGTTCGAAGTCGAAGTCTGACTGGGTAGCGAGCTCTAGCTCTTTCTGTAATTGCTATACGAGGTGATTCCTGGATTGTTTGTAATTTCCCATGTAGCAATCGCGAGATGTGGAGTGGCTTCCTCGTACTGTTCTGGTTCCTTCAAGTGAAGGGAATTTCACGCACTGGTGGTACGTTGATGCTACCGCTTTCATGGCGTATAGCCAAGGTCTGCCGAGTATGGCGTTAAATGGTGCCGCGCGGTCTACGACCACGAATTCGATTAATTTTCGTACTCCTTCCGCGAACACGGGGAGTTCGATCGTTCCTTTGGAGTACGTCATGTTTCCGGCGAAGCCGGTTAGCGGCGAGGGTTTGCCTCGCAGGGACGAATCTTCGAAGCCCATCCGTCGGAAAGCTTCGTAGAAGAGTACGTCAACCGAACTGCCGGTGTCTATCATTATTCTAGACAGCTCGTAGCCGCTGACATCGAGCTGGACGATGAGAGCGTCGTCGTGCGATTTGTCGAGGTGTGTGGTTTCACTTTCTCTGAAAGTGATCATGTGGTTGGGTCCCTGGAGGGGGGTCGGTTCTGCCGGTCTGGTTCGTGCTCGTCGTTGGAATATTTTGATCGAGTTTACTGAATCTCGGCAGAATTGCGAGCCGCCACATATGAAGTCTATTCTTCTAGTGGTGGGTGGCTCTACTCCCCCCTATTCGAGACAAAAAGGTTTCCGAAGTCGAAGTCTGACTGTCTTTTTAGGCGCCGGTGGCGGCGTGATTACTGATTTCATCGAGCCGCTGCAGAGGCTCAGCTCTCTGAATATCAGGTCGATGCGTTTTTTTGGCGCAGGAGGCGGGGTTTCTTGTCCCGTGACCTCGTTAGTTCGCTCCCTTCTCTTTTTGGGGTTCGATTTTTTGTCGGTCTTTGGGACTGGCTCCGCCTCGACGGCTTTGTCGGTAGGCCGTTCGGCGTCACTTTGCGCTGTTAGTAGCCGAAGTCTAGTTCGACACTCCTCGGTGGAATGTCCTTTTTTCTTGTGATGCTCACAATACTTTGATGGGTCGTAATCCTTGCTCTTGGATTGAGGGGGACTTCCAACGGCGTAGGTGTGTAATCCTCTGCTGGGAGGTTCCCTTTTGGGGGCTTTCTTCGACGTCGGGGGGCATTCCATCTGTTCGTATTTCTTGGTGAGGTAGGCGGTCTCGTCTTCGTACAACGCGAAGGCGGACGCGCGATGTAGTGCATCGTCTAGTGACGTCGTAGGCCGAACTGTGAGTTCCTTACGGAAACTCGACGTATGCCATAAATTATTCTTTAGTGCCAATAGTGCTACTACCTCGTTGGGGTTCGCTATTTTGGCTTTGATTTCTTTGAATTTAGTGATATACGTCCGAAGCAAATCCTCTGGGCCTTGTGAGAGCTTCCAGAGGTCGGCTTCGGATGCTTGCGCCTCGATGAATACCGAGTATTGCTTGAGGAAGGCCGAGATGAGCTGGTTGAAGTTGTCTATAGACTTTTCTTCCAGCGAGGCGAACCATTCCTGGGCCGTTCCGATCAAGGTTTCGGCGAAGAGGCGGCAGTGGCCTGCTTCTTTTTCGTGATCGGGGAAGTGGACCCTGGCGATCGTTAGGCGGAATGCTCTTATGTGAGCTCGTGGGTCGGTTTTTCCGGCATACTCGGGGAACTTTATTTTTCCCGTATCTCTGATATGCGCGGTCACGATGCGATTAGTGAAGGGAGTTCGATTAGTCACTTCGATCACGCGATCGATGTCTGGGGCCGAGCTAGTGGCGAAGTGGACGAGTGAATTCATCTGTTGTAGTTCGGCATTCGTGTGATCGACGTATCGTTGGAACAGCTCGCGATCAATGGTGTTCGGGAGATTTACGTATGATAGGTCGGGAGCCTGAACTCGAGTCGGGTTCTTATGTTCCTCGCGAGGTCGCGTGTTATTCTCACGGTTCGCAGGTGGGGGAGGAAAGGAGAACGAATTGTTGTTAGTTTGCTCGTGCTGGGTTCCCGAGCTGGATCCGAATTCGAAGGTGCTGAACGGCCTTGATTCGTGGTTTCCCGTGCTCGGCGGAGGGGGCAGCCTGGTCGAGGCTCGCCTGCTTGTTTCGCTGCTTAGGTTGGCAGCGAACGATGGCGAGCTCTCGAACGTAAAAGCCGAGGTCGGGGTGTTTCGGATCGGAGTTTCGAATTGCCCGGCGAACGGTGGCGACACATGGATTGTTCCGAAATCCAGGCGTGTTCGCGGAGGTGGGCTTTCTTGCGGACGTCGTTCGACAGAGAGGAGAGAGCGACGTTCCTGTTGCTCTAGATCTCGTGGGTCTGTTGCCTTTCCACCAGGATGGATAGCATCCCGCGGATTTCGGCCAGATCGTTCCGGTGTTGTTGCGGCATTACTGATGGCGTGGTTGATCCCGTCCGGCCGGTTTGAGCCTGAGACGGATCAGTGAATCTAGTCCATACCCAATTAGGGTTTTGGTCCGACGGGGCCTGAGACGGGTCGATGGAACCCGAGGTGGGCCTCGTCCATACCCAATTAGGGTTTTGATCTGAGGGCACGTTAGCGGTTGTTAGGACGACAGGGTTTGTACGTCGCGACGTCGTGTTTTGATTCGCGGCGAATGTTTCCACTCCGCCTGTTGCGATGAGATTTGATCCCACGGTGGTCGTCGGGATCGGGATCTGGGATCCGGATCCCGTGAGTGCGGGCTCGGCGGTCGCGCCAGAGGCGCCGCGAGCAGTCGAGGGGTTGACCCTGGTTGATTCGGAATGGTTTGGATCCATTTCGCTTCTCGTTAGATCGGAGATCTGATTCTTGTGTCTAGAAAGCTATATGCTCTTCCCCACAGACGGCGCCAAAATGTGGATGCGGAATCGCACACCTAGTTTTTTGTAAGGATTTTTAGGGAAGAACTTTGGTGGGCTAGTTTCTATCTATGAATCAAAGATGTAGTTCGGATAATAAACTCGACGAATTGGATTTATATTGAATCAACAAAGAGTGTTTTACAAATGGGATAATCTCGAAGATATTTTACAAGTATTCGGTCAATTTTGCCTTAGAATGAATTGTCCGGATATTGCGTGCCTCGCGTATCCCGCGGATCGAGGAACGGTCTTTGACTTCTTCCTCGCGAGCTAGAGCTTTGACTCATCCTTAGATTGGAGGTGGCTATTTTGCGAGCCGATGAATGGGCCGTCTTTATGGGTTTAGGGGTTGTTTGATTGTTATCGGGCCCTTAATGGGCCAGATCTCGTCATCTCGTAGGTCGAGATCTGGTACCAACAGTTACTATGTCTTTTAATTTTGAATTTGGGTTTGTTCGATCTATTCCGATTTCATTACGCATTTCTTGTTGATGACGGAATTTCTCGACCAAACAAAAGAATGGAGAATTGGATCCAGAGTGTAATGGATTAAGAGCATCAGCATCATCAAAATTCCGAAACTAATTTTCTAAATTTGTCTAACAGCTTTAGATAAATGTTAAACAATATAAACTGGTAATTCTAAAAAATACCACACCAAAAATAAATAAATATATATATTTATAAGTAGATAAAAATAACATAGAAAGAACAACGAAGCAGAGAATTGAAAAAAAAAAAAAAAATACTTAAAAGAGGTTATAACTTATAACGTATCTGTCCTTAAATCTGTTGAATAGTTCTTTACGAAACACAATCGTAACAAAAGTCAATTGGGTTCCCACGAAACGGTGGGGCCCATCGTGACCAGGTCTCTTCAGACGATCTCATCTCCCTCCTTATACTGTAAGAATGTTTCAATGAAAGATTGTCTGAAATTTTCAGGAGACAAGCAAAAACAGATGGGAAAAAGCTGGTTAACTTGTGTCTCGGTGTCTTGTTTATCTCCCGGAAGAGACAAAAAGCAACAAGTTGGTTTCCCAATTTTATTCTTTAATATAATCAATTTCATTTCTGTATTAAAGATTGTGTGAATGATCAAGATTTGTAATTCTTTGATTCTGGTTTTGGTTTTGTCAAGAAATCCGAGAAAGAGAAGAAGAAATGGTTTGGCAAAGAAACAAGTAGAGAATCCATTGAATTCCCTGTGGTGGAGACTCTACCGATTGACCCTTCATCTTCCTCGGTTACTCGGCCGTCGCCTCCTCCTCCTTGGTTGCTGGATTTCGCTCCTCAGCCATTGTTGCCACCACCATCCCCTCCTCCTCCTCCCCCTCCCCTTCCGGCTTCTGCCAGCAGTAAAGGCTATGGCGAATCCAAAGATGCAAAGACAAGACAAGCTCTAGCTCTTGCATCGGCTGTTGCAGCCGAAGCCGCTGTGGTTGCTGCACATGCTGCTGCGGAGGTTGTGCGTCTCGCAACGACCTCAACACATCAACTTGAGGAATCAAAGGAAGAAACTGCCGCAATCAAGATCCAAAATGCGTATAGATGTTACAAGGTATACATACAAATTATTCATTCCCTTTAAATGTTCCTCTTAATTATTACGAGGGATTTAGTCTTTGAGCCGTCATTTAGCATATATCATATCCAATTGGGGCATTCGAAAAATATCCGATCAAGAAATGAAATTTTTTTATAAAACTTTTAAATATTTATACAGATTAAAGCCTTTAATTTCAGAAAAATAAGAAAGAACCAAAAACAAATATACCTTTAGTAAAAACTTTGAAGATGACTTACAAACATTTTGAGAACACTTTCGTCTAATTAACCGGATTTCTCAGGCGAGACGCACTCTACGTGTGCTGCGAGGAATGGCTAGACTCAAGACGTTGCTGCAAGGAAAATACGTCAAAAGACAGATGAACGCGATGCTTAGCTCAATGCAAACTCTTACACGTTTACAAACACAGATTCAAGAGAGGAGGAATCGGTTATCTGAAGAGAATAAAGCTCGTCACAGGCTGATCCAGCAAAAGGGTCACCAGAAAGAATACCATCAGAATCAGAATTTGGTAAATTAATCTCTATACCTTTTACCACACTGTGTGAACCAAAATCCTCAGATGGATCAATTCTTGTTTGCAGGTTATTGCGGGAGATTTTGATTCTAGCAATAAATCAAAGGAACAGATCAAAGCAAAGTTTGTGAATCGAAAAGAGGCTACTGTAAGACGTGAGAGGGCTTTGGCGTATGCTTACAGTCATCAGGTATATATAAATGAACACAACTTCGTTGTGAAATTATTATTCATATTCTTATAGATTTTATGTTGGAATATAAAACAGCAAACGTGGAGAAACTCTTCAAAACTTCCACACCAGACTCTGATGGACACAAACAGTCCACATTGGGGTTGGAGTTGGCTTGAACGGTGGATGGCTTCTCGTCCGTGGGATCCTCAATCAAATGACGATCAAGTCTCCCTCAAAAACTCTATCAAACGCGAAAACTCCATCCAGACTTCTCCTGCAAGAACTAAAACAGTAAAGTCAGCCAGCCAGAAAGTTATCCAATGGCCTACAAACAATGATTCCAAGAGCGAGGGGATTAACCGCAGGCACAGCATCGGTGGTGGGTCATCTACAAATGTCAAAGATGACGAGAGCGTTTGTAGCTCTTTGTCACGCAGAAGTTCCTTTGGTAATACGGAAGCTGTGAAATCCAAGGCTAATGTGGAAACAACAATCAACTTGAGTAACCCACAACCTTTGAAGAAATCCAAGGCTAGTGTGGGAACAACTAGAAACTTAGATAACACGCAAGCTATGAAATCAAAGGCTAGGGTGGGAACAACAGGAAACGTGGCTAATACGCAAGATGTGAAATCCAAGGTTAATGTCGGAACCACAAGCAATTTGGGTTTGCAAAAGAAGAAGGTTGTGTCTGATAAGAAGAAACCTCCGCAAATGGTATTGCCGAAGAAGAGGCTTTCATCTTCTACTTCACTTGGGACAACGAAGAAGTTGTCGGATTCGGACAAAGCAACAACAGGTGCTGCAAATGGAGATAAAAAGAGAAGAAATGGTGGTAGCAGTTAACCTAAAGTTATAGCCTTTTCTAGACAAAAAGGTTGCTTTGGTGGCGATTTGATAGAATTAGCATCTGAAATCCGAGATTTTTTTTTTCTATCGAACGTAAATACAAAAGAGAGAGATAAAAAAACAAATAAAAAAAAAAAAAG
>PKML01073247.1:228709-247165 GCA_002933935.1 Eutrema yunnanense
TTTTTTTTTTTTTTTGACGAAATATAATTATATTAATTTGAAATTGAAAAGTCTGAATACAAAGTATTGGTTAACCAATAAAGTGGATAAATACAATCCGAGAAAAAAATATCGTTCGGTGGTCCTTTTTGTGCTAGTAAGTGAGCAGCCTCATTTGATTGTCTATTAATATGAGCAATAATATGATTTGTGAATTTAAAACGCCAAAAAATAATATCATCAATCAAGTTCATGATTGATATATCCTGATGAGATCCGGGTAATATGTCGACCAAGTTTTTGCAATCGCCTTCAAAACAAATCGATTCAAAACCGAGGCTCCAAACACTTTGTAATGCATGTAGAAAGGCGTTTCCCTTAACTTCAAGGCTAGACAATGCATTTGGTAACTTAGCCGAACCCCATAATTTAGCAAACCCATGATGATCCCAAACAATCCAACCTCCGATGACTCATCTTATGTGTGGGTTGTACCCTGCGTCATAATTACATTTTAGTGACCCTATTTTTGGTCGACTCCAACAAGAAATAGGTCGATGGTTGCGAACAGAAACAGGCCGAATGTCTGTCTCCTTATCTTTTGTCAAATTCTCTATCCACTCATTCACATCCGCCATGGCATATGAAACATCTATTCTTGGTTTAATTCAAATTTTTTGGAAGATGAAGTTATTTCTCGATTTCCAAATTCGCCACTTTAACCCAAACGGTAAAAGCTTTTGTTGTTCTGTTAAATCCTTATTTTTTTGTATATCCACTAAATTTTTGATATTCTCCTCAAGATTATTAGTCGGATATTTTAAGGATGTTATTGGTAAATTTGAGATAGGCCATGTTGAAATTGATAGTGGACATGTAAATAACATATGATTTATTGTTTCCAAGTGAGTACAACATCTTTGAAATGTGCTATCTATACACACACCACGAGAAATTAATCTTGAAGCAGTTCCGAGGGTTCCGGAAAGGATTCACCATAGAAAGTGTTTCAGTTTCGGCATAATTTGAAGGTTCCAAATTCTAGTTTTCAAACTTGGATCACCATTAGGAATCGACGGAAACCAATTTGTAATTGGTGAATATGTCTGGCCAACCAGTAACCTGACTTAACAGTATACGACCCTGATTTTGTGTAGTTCCATTTAAGCTTATCATCTCCTTTCCGTTGTCCCAAATAAAGTGAAAGAGCGAGTTCTTGATCAACAGCTGTCAAATTATTATCTAGTGCGATCTCACTCCATGAACGTGTACGTCTGTTGTCATTAATAAGATCTGAAACTTGTTTTTCCAAGTTGATGTTATCTGATATTGTTGGTCTTGGAGGATGTGTCGGTAGCCAGTTGTCCTGATAAATTCTTGTATCACGACCATCACCAATGATAGAACGCGTTCCTTTTTTAAGAAGATTAATACCTTCTAAAATCGAGGTCCAACCAAAAGAATGGTATGGACGAGCTTTAGCATCGAATAAATGTGTATCTTTGAAATATTGAGCCTTGTATAGGCGTGAGAACAAGCATGATGGATTAGTTAAAAGTCTCCAAGCCTGTTTAGCCAACAAATCATCATTGAATTTAGCTAAGGGGGGTTATAGGGAATTGGATTTATAGAGAGTTTTGTTGATTTCAAAAGTCATCAGATTTGTCAAATTTGCATAGAGTTTTGTTGAATTTTAAAAGTTTTTAAAATTTTCAAAGAATTTTGTATATTTAAACAATCCATAAAAGAATTCTATTATAACAAACTTTGAGAATCCAAGGGATATATGTAGTATTTTGAAAATCATGTTTTATGAGTTAAATTGTAAAGAATCCATATCCCAATAACACTAGATTTTAACAGAATCATAGAATTATTAAAATACAAACTTTTTGAATAACAATGGATTTTGATTAAATTATAAAAATCATCAAACCAATAACAATAGAATGTTATAATCCATAAACGAATAACATTGGAATCTATTAAGAATGTAAAAATATACAAACCAATAACAGTAGAATCTTATATTTTAAAAATCTTCATTAATCAATCTCCCAATAACCCCCAAGTCTCTAAAGCCTAAACCGCCTTTTTTTGGAGTATTGTAATCTCTACAAAAAAAAAGTAAATATTGTTACAATTTTTTATGTCACAATATATAAATATTTCGTCACAAAATTTATATTGTGACGAAAATGTCACAATTTCTAAAACATCACAATAAAACCGTCACAAATCAATTTCGTCTAAAAAAACGTAACAAAATTTTGTTACGAATAATAACGTAACATTTCGTCACCACTTGTGATGACATTAAAATAGTTACAAAAATGACACAATTTTTGCCGAAAAATATTGTCACATATTTGTCACCAATTGTTACTATATTTTAGTCAATGATTCGTCATAAATTATGACCAAATAATGTCACAAATCTCATCACAATTCGTGAC
The DNA here is from genome assembly GCA_002933935.1 of Eutrema yunnanense. Classification (NCBI taxonomy): domain Eukaryota; kingdom Viridiplantae; phylum Streptophyta; class Magnoliopsida; order Brassicales; family Brassicaceae; genus Eutrema; species Eutrema yunnanense. Next base: position 231,145 of record PKML01073247.1, read on the forward strand.
TAATTTATAGTCATAGAAACGACACAATTCGTGACAAACGATACTATCACAATTAAGTTACAAAATGTGACAAAAATAGTCACATTTGTATCACAAATTATTACAATATTTATGTCAATGATCCATTACAAATTGTGACCACAATAATATCACAAACTCCATCACAATTAGTGACTACATTATACCAAATAATTGTCATTATTTCATTTATATTATGACGTTTTTTCTTACCTAACCGTTACAAATTGTTACAAAATTGGAAATGTGAAAACCATTAAAATTTAGTCACAAATGTTAACTAAATATTTCTATTTTAATTGTACCCCCATTTTCTTAAATTTAAATAATATGCAATAAAACATTGCAACAGAGGGTTAGCATCGAATTATATCGTTGTAAAATCGTTGCAAAAGAGGGTTAGCATCGAATTTGCGACGAATTATAGATCGTCGTTAACTGATCGTCGCAAACCACAAATCGTCGTAAATTCGTCGCTAAAGAACGAGGGACAAAAATTCGTCGCTAAATCGTCGGTAAATATTCGATGTAAAATCGTCGTAAATATAACATTGAAATTACGACGAATTGTAAATCGTTGTAAAAACGATGGAAATTCGAAGGCAAATATTTCATTGTTAATTCGATGGGAAACAATTGTCGTCGTTAATTCGTTGCAAACTATTCGTCGCAAAATCGTTGCTAAATAATCGTCGCAAAATCGTCGCTAATAATTCGTTGCTAAATCGTTGTAAATTAGCAACGTTTTTATGACGATTAAATTTAGCAACGAATTAACGACGACAATTGTTTCCCATCGAATTAACGACGATTTATAAATATATGATTTTTATTATTATTTTTGAAATTTTATTAATTTTGAAATTAAAAAATAAAAATTTTAAAAATAATATATAATAAAATTTTATTTCTAATAAAATATTATAATCTGTTACAAAAAAAAAANTTACAAATTGTTACAAAATTGGAAATGTGAAAACCATTAAAATTTAGTCACAAATGTTAACCAAATATTTCTATTTTAATTGTACCCCCATTTTCTTAAATTTAAATAATATGCAATAAAACATTAAAAGTAAAATATAATAAGCAAATGATAATATTAATTAATAAACTAACATCCAAAACAAAGTTAATAGCTAATACACAAACACAAACACAATTTAAAAGAAATAGTCTTAATAAAATACAAACTAAACAAACACAATTTAAAGGAAAGAGTCCTAATAAAATACAAAGTAAACAATACTACGGAGAAATAGCAGCATAACTTGATTACGTGGATTGTGGTGGTGGAGGTGGTGGAGTTGCATTCTGACTTGCAACAGACTCAACAATTTTTTCCATAGATTCAAGCCTTTTCTGAATTTGCAGATTTTCTTCACGGCTATGTTTCAGTTCAGCTTCCAACTCATGCAGGCGGTGTGTTATCATCTCTGTTTCTTCATAAGGTTGTGGTTGACTTGGAGAGACATCAACAGATGGTAAAGCCTCACCTAGTGTTCCAAGTCCAAAGATATGGCCTTGTTTTGATGATCCAGCATCAACAGCGACAGCCTAAAGCAAAAAACCAAAAAAAAAGAAATGAAGTTAATGAAAAAATATTATGCCAAGAACGAAATAGCAATCTCAACACTCTTTAACTCGTTGAGAACTAGCAAAGTTAGTCAAAATAAGTTTCGTTTGTTCAGTCATGTCACCAAAAAGCACAGATCAATGAACAAAATACGTAAGAAGGAATAAGAAGATGTTTTGCCTTGCTTTCATGTTTGTCAACACCGTACATCAAATTCAGAGATCCATATGGGATTCCTACAGAGAAAAAAAAAGTTTTGAAATATTACCTTGACATAAATTTCATTTTTCTCATGTTGATCAAGATTTTCAGCTGTCACATTCTCTTCACCAGAGATACAAGTTGTCCCAAGCGTTCTTGAACATGCTTCTCATAAATTTCTGCAACCAATCGAGCTCGTTGATTCACATATGTCCCATCAGGCTTCTGATGTACTTTCTTCATCACAACAATAAAAGAGTAGTCTTCATTGTTTGCATCCTGTAAACAAAATAATAAAACAAAGTGAAACAATAAAAAAAAAATACTCACGACTGAAAATAGCAATGAAAAAAATATATACATTACCAAAGCATCTTAAACTTTGGCACAAGAACGTGAACCGGCTCGGTGAGAATGTGGACCCAAACCATTGCGATCAGACATTCGAGAAGCACGAGCCTTCTCACTAGTTGTTGTTGCTTCGAGAAAACTCTCATGGAGCTCAGGACTCCAACTCATTCTTGGTTTGTGGTTAATTGCTGATCCAATAGATGGCTGAGATAAAACTGTGGCAACAGCAGGAACACAGTTTTGGCTAGGACTTGATTCAGTCACTTGGTAGATCTCCTGAAATCAAAACAAAAACCAAAAGCTAAAGAGATTAGGAGAAGAAGAAACTAAACTCTTCAGTCTCAAGAGCATATTCACCAGATCACAGAATTCAATACACAAGCAAAATCAGAATTGAGCTGAACACATAAGCATATAGTAAGCCCATAAGAAAGAAGAGTGAAGAAAGTGTACTTGGAAAATCTGAATTCGAACAAAATGGAGTGCCTGCCACAAAACAAGATAACTGTTAATGGAAACGTTCACAAAAAAACATGTATATGTGTTTTGATGATTGCCTTTCCAATCAATGTTGCAAGGAAAAACTCCCAAAACATGTCAATACTCACAACACTAAGATCAAAACATGTAGAAAGTTAAAAAAAAGAACAAAGAAGGTAACATATATTAATTCAATTTAAAAAAGTATGGCATACCTAGAATATTTGTTTTATGGTGAAATGTTTTTAAAAGTCTTATAGAATAGCACATGTAGAGTAGTTCTAACAGAGGCAGCACACAGTTGTGCGTGATACTGGATAAGAGCTTGAAAACCTAAACAGTTCACAAACAAGATGGCCAGCAGACTTCTGGAAAGTGACAAGCTTTTCCACAAATCCATAGGGAAAAAAACATGATGCAGCACGTCAACCGTGATTGGATACAACATGTGATGGATTGTAACTAAGAGAATACGATTATACTGTACAACCAACAACCAACATCCCTGCAGCAACCACCAGTGAGACAAAAAGACGGAAAGAAGAGGGAAAGAGAAGAAAAGTGAATACATAGCGAGAAAAAGAAGTGACGGTTATGTACCACGATGAAATGCAAGTCTCCTCATTTGACATAAATGAAAATGACAAGACAATAACACAACATCTTAAGATTCTCATTGAGAACCTGCAAACTGATATATCATGGTATTTACCCCGTTTAAGCCATGATATAAGTCCGTTTTATAGAGTCTTTATACTATTTTGTAGTGTTTTAGAGTCTTTTACAGGTTTTAGCACGTTTGGAGCATAATTGGAGATATTGGAGCTTTCTAGAGCATTTTGGAGCAAAGCAGACGTTCGTGTAGCTGAGTATCCGATTTGAAGTCTGAGTGTCGATCGATACTGCCTAGTATCGGTCGATACTCATCGAAGTAGACACGACCCGCGACTTTAATGAAGAGTTGAAGAATTGCAAAATTGCCCAGAAGACTTTATTATTTACAAGAAGCCCCAAAACGTGATTTATGTTATTTAATAGGATTTTACAGCCACTTTCATGGCTACGCTTTATTTTACTTTGGTTTTGTGAGAGAGCTTTTTGAAGGGAGACAAGTCTGAAACTCCGTTCGTCCGAGAGAAGATTTCGAACCCTCTTGTTACTCTTTATATTTTATTTGATGATTTATTCAAACATGTTTATTGCTTCAATTTCCATGTCTGAGTAGATCTCTTGTTAGGTTCAGGGTTCTCAATAGGGTTTTCTCTGAGTGCTAGGCTGATTAGTTATTAGGATTCACCATCTGAATTAGTTCTTCACCATAGGTTGTTTGCAAAGCTAATTCTAGATTGATCACCTAGAACTTAGATCTTAGGATAATTGATTAGGCACGGAAGTGCGATTAATTACCTGATAGAACCTAGGGTGAGCAAAATAACTATTCGCAAAGGAATTTGGTTTAGTTGGTTTGTGAACAAATCAAACTTGATTTAAAAGCTGATTTAGACTTTAGGATTCGCAAAGGAATTTGGAATTCCTAGGATTTAGATTTAGATAGTTTTCGCAACGAAAGTTGGTTAATTATATCTTAGTGATTTGAGTTCAAGAACCGCGCTAAATCTGAATCCTGTTAGTTAGTTTATCTGCATTCATTGATTCCCTGAGAAATACCCTGAACCTAGCTTTCTCCCAATCGAATTTATAACCGTTTTAATTTACGCTATGTTTTCAATATCATTGATCGTTTAGCTTAATTCTCACCTATATAATCTATTGTGTGTTTTTGTGAGTCCTTGTGTTTGACCCCTACTATACTGCAACTACTTCTTAGTACTTTTAGTGTATTAATTTGAGCATATCAAATTTGGCGCCGTTGCCGGGGACTCAATTCGCCATTAGATTTTAGTCTGAGAATTTCAACTAAAGCTCGTCGGTATCGATCGATACTATCTAGTATCGGTCGATACTCGCCGTTCTCTTTTTTGTTGATATCGATCGACACCACTTGGTATCGGTCGATACTCATCACGTTTTTTGTTAATTACGTTCTTGACTCTTGTTTTCAGGTGTATGCCTAATCGTGAAACCAGAAAGAGCAAGAGTACTCAACTAGTTGATCTGTCACTCGAGCAACTAGCACTTTTGGAACGCACAAACATAAGAGAAAAGAAGCCAGCAAAGATGAACAACAATCAAGTGGAGTTGGTTCAAGATGCAGCTGGTGCTTACAGAGACCAAGATGGTCGGTTGTGCAATGAGAGAGGACAACGTCTGGATGGAGAGGGGAACATCATTCCACCTGCTCTTGTTGTCGCTGGGAATGTCGCTGGGAACGCGAACGCAGTGAATGCTGGGAATGCTGTGGTTAATCGTGGTAGAACGATTGGTGAGTGCAACAGATCTGACCAGTTTTATGCAAATCGATATGCGATCCGTCCTCCTGCTTTTCCGAGGAATGACTTTGAGCTGAAACCTGCATACTACACTCTTGTGGGAAGCACCCTTCTCATGGTCTTTCCTGCGAACATCGCATGGATCATATTGAGAGGTTCGAGGATTTGGTCACTAGCATCAAGAGCAATGGAGTGTCCTACGACTATCTCTTCTGCAAGCTTTTCCCATACTCTCTTGGTGGGGAAGCAACTTACTGGCTGAAGCAGTTACCTCCGGGATCGATGACTACTTGGGAGGAGACTAAGACTGCTTTCCAGACCAACTTTTATGATGATGCAAGATCCGAGGATCTGAGGAACAAAATCTCACAGTTTTCTCAGGGACCTACTGAGGCGTTCAAGGCTGCTTGGACGAGATTCAAATCGTATCAGAGAGATTGTCCAAATCATGGATATTCTGATGTTCAGCTGATGGGTTTCTTTTTCAGAGGACTTGATTGGAGGTATCAGATGACTTTGGATGCTTCTAGCAATGGAAACTTCAACACCAGGTATCCTGATGAAGCCTATGTCCCGATTGAGAACTTGGCGTCTAGCAATAGCACCAAAAATGCTGATTTTGAGCGGAAGAAGCTAGCTGGTAACATTGATAGCTCACATATTGCTGATTTTCAAGCCAAGTTGGATTCTATGCACAGTCTTCTGATGGGCAAGACACAAAAGGCTGTTTACTTTGCGGAAGATGTTGAGGTGTTCAACGAGGATGAAGTAGAGGATGTCAACTACATTGGTGGTTCTGGTTTTCAGGGTCAGAGGAATCAATTCAACAACAACCAAAACTTCAACAACAACTCTCAGCAGGGAGGTTCGAATCAGTTTGGCCAGAAACCATTTCAGAACAATGGGTATACCATGAACTATGGAAACTCATCTTATCAATGTACCTGCTAAGCTCCCATATAGCAAGATCGAGTCTATGTTTGAACAGCTGGTTCAAGGAAAGCAGCAGCTCACAGTGAATCTGAACGGAAAGATAGATGCGGTGTACAAAGATCTGAGTGGAAGGATCGATGCTCTCGATACTCATCAGAAGATGCTGGAAACGCAAGTAGCTCAGACTGCAGCAGCTGTCAAGGGAAAGACGACTCAGGCATATAACTAATATGTCAATGAAATCACCATGAGGGGTGCAGGAAGTCTCGAAACCCTTGTCAGAGGTGATTCCGAACCTGACTGGTCAGTAACGATCGATACCACTGCTGATATCGATCGATACCAACCTGAAGAACCGACGCATGAGCCTTGTGTCGATCGACACCCCTCGCAGGCTGAACCCGAGATCCTGAAGAAACCAGATACGGTTGAGGAACGTGTCTACAAGCCTAAGGTACCATACCCTCGATTACCTAGACACCTCAGAGATCCCATCTCTCCAAAGCAGCTGCGTGGCTTTGAGAAGATGGTACGAAGAATTCCACACACACTGACTTTTGAAGAAGCTCTTGAGTACCGCCCTCTTTACAGTCATTTTCGAGATTGCAGAGAAACTGAGGACGAGATTAAGGCACTCTTCATCAAGGTCAGAAGTACACCACATCCACTGAAGCAGTTGAGTAAGAGGGAAGACCCAGAGAAATTTTCAGTTCCATGCTCTATCTCCGGAGTCGAATTCAAAGAATCTCTGGTTGACTCAGGCTCTAGCGTCAATGTCATGTCAAAGGCAATCTCAGAGAAGCTGCAAATCGATGACATAAGATCTACTCATATGGCCCTCACATTCGCGAACTCCGCCACATCGGTTCCATACGGTACAATCCCTGATTTGATGGTTAAGGTAGGAGACTGTCTGGTTCCTACCGATTTTGAGGTTGTGGAGATGCATGCAAGGTCTAGCACACCTTTAATTCTTGGAAGACCGTTCATGGCTACAGCTGGTACAGTTATAGACACACCCAATAAGAGCATCTCATTTTCGTACATTGACGAACATGTCTCCTACAAGGCCATCCCTAGAGGAACCCCCGCACATATCTCTTGCATCACCGCTGTTACAGGAGAAACACCGGTAGTTGATATTTTGGAAGAGCCTTATGCTGAGCCAACTGTCATGGAAGTTCTGGATCGTCCTCCTATCATTGCCAAGAAATTCATCAAAAAGACTAAAGCAAAGAAGGAGGTGATGAGCAAAAGAGTCGAGAGTGCTACACTTGTCACCTTAACTCCTCATAAGTGCGATGGAGATTCGATTGAGTACAAGGTGAAATGCAAGGGAACCTCAAGACCATTTTCTAAGGCTAGAGTTCTTCTTACTCCAGAGCTGAAAGAGAAAGGACAAGAGGTTGTGGAGAACATGTTGCGCAGAACTCTGAAGCTGGAGATGTCAAGTTGTGGAGCATGTTTTGCTGCAAGCTCTCATTCTTATCCGGACTGATCGTCCGTAAAGTCAAGCTCGTGACGTTAAACAAGCGCTGAGTGGGAGGCAACCCACAGGTAAGTCTGTACATATGAGTCTTTTCTTTTCCTAATTTTTGTTTTGTGTTTCGTTGTGTCACGTGAATCAGATTCGGAGGTTCCGTATCGATCGATACCACTTGGTGTCGGTCGATACCAGTCGTTAAACGTACACATTCTGGACCGACCTCCGTGTGGCGAGTCAATCATTCCACACACTCAGTATCGATTGACACCTACTGGTATCGATCGATACTCCATCCGCATGTAAGTTTTCTTATAAACCCTACGGGTTTTCCTTTCTTCTCCCACCGCCTCCATCGCTCGATACAAATAATGAGCCTCTCTCTCTCTAAAAATCACAAATCTTCGTTTCTTAATGGATTTGAGTGATTTTTGTGTCTATCCTGCTCGGATTTTCGTGCTCTATCTCATTCTCTCATTCATTCTCACGATCTACAAGGTATGGAACACGAATTTTCATCTCTTCAATTCGTGAACCAAGGGTGGATTTTCGACTTTTAGGCTCTTAGAACTTGTTTTGCTGGATGATTATCGCTTGATTTGTGTGTTCTAGGCCTAGTCGAACATTGCCTTACACTCGATTACACTTGGTTTATACTTTTGGAGTTTTCGGATTCGTGTTCTTCGTTGTGATGCTCGATACCTGTACGAGTATCGATCGATACCACGTTGGTATCAGTCGATACTGGCTACTTCACTTGGCCGAGATTGCTGTATTTGAGAGAGATGTTGGATTTATGCTCTGTTTTGTTTGTTGACAATGCAGATGGCATCTAGGAAGAAGACACACACTGATACCGCTTCCAGCTCTAACCCACCAGGGAAAGAGTACCAGTTGGGTGCTCGAGTCGAGTTCTTACATCACGGGGTTTGGGCACTAGGAACAGTTATCGCCTGTCTTACCCAGAACCGCTACAAGGTTCAGACCGCCAACTCCACCGACTTCACATTGGCTTTCGGTACAAACTTACGAGACGCACCATCCGAAGCTCCTGCACTTTCTTCATCTGTGCCTCCTCGTGCAACAGTTCGTTCTCCATGGCCTAAGATCAGTGAGAAGGCTAGGATACGTTTGAGGGATGATTACGAAGGGTCGGATAAGGAGATTACAGATAGCAAAGCTTGTACCCATAGGCCTATTTCCGAGGAGTGGGAAGATTATGACTCGATCTTCTACAACGCTTGGCAGGAGATTGATGTGCGCCCCACTCGGTTTATTGATACGCACACTATGCGTCATCTGGGTTTTGACAGGGAGCTTGATGGATTGATCCGCAAGATCGGATTGGGGACGATGCCTGCGCGGCAATATGACATGTACCCTGATTTGGTTCGCCAGTTCCTTGTTTCTGTCCGCGTCTAATACATTGGTGAACCTCTAGTGACTGCACAACAGGGTGTTCTCACTTTCCTGATTTGCGGTGTGCGATACAGGATATCTTTTTAGGAGTTATGCAACATATATGGGTTTCACTGGGACTTCTCGAAGTGCGAGCTTCCTCGCAAGTTCATGGATATTGAGGCATTCTGGTCTCACTTTGGGCATGGGGTCTATGACAGTAAGACCACTACACAGATGGATGTGTGCCATCCCGTCCTGCGCTGCCTTGTGAGGATCCTGAGCAACACTTTGTTGTGTAAGATGGAGCCAAACAAGATGCGAGTTGCTGAGCTGATTGTTCTGTCTATTGGGATTGGAGATCTCATTTCTGATAAGGCATATGAGTAGCCTGAGTTGGATCTCGCGGTTAACCTGGGTGCAGTATTCAGACATCATTTGGAGTCGCTGAAGGTTAAGCCTTTCACAAGACGTGGCAAGGCTTCTAGGACTGCAGGTCGTAAGAAGACATAAACGGTGGGCAGTCTTCTCACTCCCATTTTCCTGCACCTGGGAATCAGCACCACCAGTGTTCGATCGTTATCTCCCGCGAGCTTATGGACGAAGTGCACTTGGAGCACCCGCGTTGGCTGAAACCTCACATGCGTTGGGTTTTTAGCACTTCTGTTGGGGACTTTCTGGTTCAGCTCCCCAACACTGATCTGACCGACATAGGCGGTGACCCTGCTCAGCTGCTTTTCGCACCCTCTGATGATGACATGGAGCCTGCACCGGTCACTAGACGTCGAGGCTCCGCTACTAGAGCACATCCACCTGCAGATGACCCTGCTGGGGGTCAACCGCGACACGGGCCATCTCCTATCTCTGCTGCGCTTTCTCTTCCTCCACCACCTGAGATGGAGATGGATTCTTTTCAGCGATACATCGTCACGAGTTTGCAGACGATCTGGACCGCTATCTCTCGCTGCCGCTGCATGACTGACACGGACGCTGGTCCTTCGTCTCGACGTCCTGCATCACCACGTACACCCACTGACGTTGGACCATCTGGTACTGCTGGCGACGACTCAGATGCCACTTAGGAGGATTAGTCCTCTTTCTATCTGATCATCACGTTTGCTGTTTTCTTTTCCCTTTTCTTTTTATTTTCGTTTGAACTTTTGTGTCTTTTATGTTTTTGGACCTGTGGATTTATGCTTCTATGATATTTTGTTGCACTTAACTTGTGTTTGACACCTGAATCGTTTGACACATTTGCGGAGCTACATCTGACCTTAGACGTTGAAAAACCCGAAATTGCCTGAGTGTCGATCGATACCCATTGGTGTCGGTCGACACCCTACGCGAATAAGAAGGTTCATCATGTCGACTTAAGCCTGGTATCGATCGATACCAAGCCGTGTGTCGGTCGACACTCGATGTTCCAGCACGGTAACTTCTTGATTTTTCACAATACATTTGGTTCTTTTGTTTTCTTTCACCAACTCTAGGCTAGATACCACTGGGGACAGTGTTGTTCAAGTCTGGGGGAGGTAGTCACTGACATTGTTTTTTTTTTCTTAGAGTCAGTCGTTTTTGAGTCATTCGTTGTTTTATTGAGTCAAAACTTTGTCTGAGACTATGATCTTTTTCTTGAATCTATTGATCTGACCTTGCTTCTAAGTGACCATTGTTACATAATCAGTTCTAGATCGACTAATGAAAAAAGATAATTGATTAGGCACGAGAGTGCGATTAATTACCTGATTGAACCTAGGGTGAGCAAATTGATTATTCGCAAAGAGATTTGGTTTAATTGATTTGTGAACATATCAAACCTGAACTTTAAAGCTGATTTAGACTTTAGGATTCGCAAAGAGATTTGGAATTCCTAGGATTTAGATTTAGATAGTTTTCGCAACGAGAGTTGGTTAGCTATACTTTAGTGATTTGAGTTCAAGAACCATGCGTAACCTGAATCATGTTAGTTAGTTAGTCTGCATTCATTGATTTCCTGAGAAACACCCTGGGCCTATTTTTCCTCCATTGATTTACAACACTTTTAATTGCGTACTTGTTTTCTTTACATCTTTTGATTTAGCGTATTTTGGATCTATATAATCTATTGTGTGTTTCTGTGAGTCCTTGTGTTCGACCCCTAGCTATACTACGACAACTGCTTTAGTATCTGAATAGGGTATTAATTTGAGCATATCAGTGAGGCGTGGCCACAGGCCGAGACGGCGGAGGCACGGCGGAGGGAGAGCTCACCGCGGCTGGAAAGCTTGCCACGGCTGGAAAGCTGGCCGCGGCTGGAGAGCTTGCGCCAGTGGTGAGAGGAGTCCGTGGAGACTTGACCGGTTCGTCGTTTTCTTCACCTCCTTTGATGTTTTCTGGTTCTTGGGAGTCATTTGCCTTCTCCTCTAGGTCAGGAACATGGGAATCAAGTGTTGAATCATGCTTCTCATGATCTTTAGATAGTTCCTCCAAACAAAGCTTGCTTGACTTTTGTGTGTCGGATAAGTGACTAACCGTAGCATCGGTTTCTCTAGCCTTGTATTCGAGTATGCTGAGTGATATATCATGGTTTTTACCCTGTTTAGGCCATGATATAAGTCCTTTTTATAGAGTCTTTTACAGGTCATAGCACGTTTGGAGCATTATTGGAGTTTTTGGAGCTTTCTGGAGCAGTTTACGTCGAGTATCGATCGATACCCCCTTGGTATCGATCGACACTCATCGCAGCAAGACACGACCCGCGAGTTTTCCAAGACTTGGAGAATTGCAAATTGGCCCAGAAGTCTTTAATAATTACAAGAAGACCCCATGACGTGTTTTAGGTTATAAATTGGATTTTACAGCCACTTGTTTAGGCTAAGCATTATTTTCTATACTCTGGTTTTGAGACAAGTCTGAATCTCCCTTCGTCCGAGATCAGATCTTAAAACCTTTTGTTATTATTATTTTATTGATGATTTATTCAAACATGTCTTTTGATTCAATTGCCATGTCTGAGTAGATCCACCTTAGGTTTAGGATTTTCTCATAAAGGATTTCTCTGAATGCTAGGTTAATTATCTGTTTAGGATTCACCATCTGAATTAGTTCTTCGCTTAGGTTGTGTTCAAAGCTTTTTGTGTTTTCTTGAACAACAGCAGTGTCTCTTAGAGTTTGTTCCTCAAGGATGGTGATGTGAGCAGCAAGGTCATCAAACTTCTCGTTGAATTTGGTGTATATTGTATTTAGCCTTTTGTTCATGGCCGCCTCGGTCACGACTTGGTAATCGAGGTATTGATTAAGCATGACATTGATCGCGTCCAGACGTATGCTAATCTCTGAGTTGGACACGTGCTGGTCCGAGAATTGATGGTGTTGATGGTATGAACGTTGTCTAGAGTTGGCAACGGGAGACGCAAAAGGCTCGTCTAGGTAGTAAGGAGTCTCGTGGCTTCCTTGAGAGTAGTTGGTCGGTGCCGGTTTCCTTGAGAGTAGTTGGCAACGGGAGACGCAAAAGGCTCGTCTAGGTAGTAAGGAGTCACACGCAGCATGTGAGTCATGACGGTGGTGAGCGCAAGATGGGTCATAGTAACCCCGCTCGTAGTAACAGTCTCGCTCCAGAGGCGAGTTTATGTTTCAAAGCCTGAAACGAAGAAAAACAATACCAAAAATCAAATAGCAAATATTTGTTCTAGAGTCGTTTTACTAACCTCTATGGTGTGATAGAAGCTGTAGCGATCTCTCCCCGGCAACGGCGCCAAAAACTTGATGCGAATCGGATTCGTCTGCGAAACTTCAGGTCTTAAATTTATAAACCTCAAAGCCTGCAAGTGCACATATGTGCGTTGTAGTACATGAGGTATCGATCCACAGGGAGAGGGTGTTGTTCTATGAGACCTTAGACACTGTATAGTAAATAAACCTAAAACGAATATATTTTTATAGGGTATTTGTAACTAGAATTGTAAAGAACGAAAAACAGAAAACTTCTACTAATATAATCTAAGAAAATCGATGGCTACTCTAAACTAATGGAATTTTAACTACTAAACTAATGCTAAGAGAAACTAAACATATCCTAAGAAATTCTAAGACTAACCTAATACCTAAGAGAATTGATGACTAAACTACTTCTACGAACTATATTCCTAAACTACACTACTAGAGGCGGTTGTAACTTATTCTAAAACGTTGCTGGGTCGAGAGGAATATCTCGGGGTATGCTCGATTCAATCAAACGGCCCCTATCTCATTAGTAACCGGTGTTTGTAACTTATAACTCCACGAAAAAGACATAATAATGACGTAATCTACTTACGTATAACCTACGCCCTACAATCTATTCACTCGACCAGTAGCTTCCGTCTCTGGCTGCGCATAAGATTGTGATATGCTAGTGGGTCCATAGGTTCACGGCACTCCGTAAGTATACTTCCGAAATCTTACGACGCACACGTCTTGTGGATGAACTTTGCTGGTGATTAGATGCAAGACTTCCGTGGTTCTAAACTCCCCCTATCAGCCTCTAGTTTGTGACACTAGATTCATGCATTAACAACTTTCCACATGAAGAGCTCTAGAAATCGGATAGGGTTTTACAGAGTGAAATCCGTATTAAAGATAGAATTCCCCTCGATAATCCTTTAAATCCAACAATCTAAACTACTCACACATACTGGAAAAAGACATAATTAAATTAAGCATAAGATTGGTGAAGAAGCCTCACGAACAAGAACTAACCTCGGTGAAAAACCTCCTCACCAATCCCAAAAATCTCGATGCAAGAGTACAAGAATGAAAGCAAAATAGTGTGTACAATGTGTCTAGGGTTGGATGCACGAAATTGCTGTCTAAAACAAGTATTTATAGGTCTTCAACAAGCTTTGGTCGTTTTAGGGTTTGACGGGAAAAGACGGTTTTGGCCTCGGGTGAAGAAACGGATCGTCTTGGGCGGAAATAGGCTTGGCCGCAGGTCCGTCTTCTCTGGCCGCGGTGAACTGGGTCCTGACCTCGGGTGGAGTGGCTCTAGGGGTGGCGAAATGGTGCTTGGCCGCGGGTCCGGGTCCTTAACCCGCGGTGGACTGCTTCTTCGGTCTTCAGTGCTTCGGTATATTTTAGGATCCAACCATTGGATTGTCCCCAATCTAATTGCATTTGAAAGCTGGTTGTCTCTACTTTGTTGTATCCAAATTTGGTGATGATCAAACGGTGAAAAGGTTTTCTTTGATTGCAAGACTTCTTGACGGTCCAAGTTTATCCAAAAATGTACTTTTGCTCCGAAATCCGCTCTTTTATCACGAGTTACCTGAAAAGAGTCTTCAAACCGCAAACATACAAAAACCGTAATAAAAGCATATAAAATCAAGCAGAACACTCATTAAAGTGTTCTAAAATATATAGGGAAATGGGTAAAAATACGGTGTTATCAATTGCCCTCACCACCGTTTCTCCTGTCCAAATTTGCTCAACACTTTCTACCGAGGATTATTACCAAAATATCAACTTTCTGTCGACACGGCCAGCAATGGAGATTTCTCCACGAAGACCATCAACCAAGGAAGAGCTCTTATCGAAAATCTTGCTATGGATAATAGCAATAATTTTCCCGACTACGATAGATCGACTAAAGAATCTCACGCCATCTACCGTGAGCGTAATTTTTGGGGACTCATCACAAAAGAAACCCGAAGGAGCAATCCATGATCGTTAAATACTCATTGGAAACAAGATTGTTCCTGCTGATTTTCAAGCTCTCGAAATGGAACGAGACAAGGATAGACCGTTAATTTTTTGTCGACTCTTCTTAGCTACCGTTGGCGCCATCTTTGATCACGCCAACCGTCAAGCCGTCTTCTTGAATGTGGATCGAAGGAGGCTATATCCTACTGTCCCGGACGAAATTCCAAACCCGAGGGACGGACATGAAATGAAAAACTCGATTTTCCCTAAAGGAAAAGAGAAAGATGAGTCGATTAAGACGGAACCCCCAAGGTAACTCCACCATTCCCTTCTAAACCATTTGCAAAAGTTAATATCAATATTCCACGATTTAAAAGATACCAAGGAAGAACGAGTGGAAGAAATGGTTGATGATATGCTCAAATTAATACCCTAAATAGTACTAAAGCAGTTGCTGCAGTAAATCAGGGGTCGAACACATGAACTCAGTTATCACACAATAGATTGTATAGATCCAAAATACGCTAAATCAAAAGGTGTAATTGAAAACAAGTATGCAAGTAAAAGTGTTGTAAATTCAGTTGGAGGCAGATAGGTTCAGGGTATTTCTCAGGAAATCAATGAATGCAGCTAAATTAACTAACAAGATTTAGATTAAGCACGGTTCTTGAACTCAAATCACTAAAATATAGCTAACCAACTCTCGTTGCGAAAACTATCTAAATCTAAATCCTAGGAGTTCCAAATCTCTTTGCGAATCCTAAAGTCTAAATCAGCTTTAAAGTTCAGGTTTGATATGTTCACAAATCAATTAAACCAAATCTCTTGGCGAATAATCAATTTGCTCACTATAGATTCTATCAGGTAATTAATCGCACTCTCGTGCCTAATCAATTATCCTAAGATCTAAGTTCTAGGTGATCAATCCAGAATTAGCTTTGAGAACAACCTATGGTGAAGAACTAATTCAGATAGTGAATCCTAATAGATAATCAACCTAGCATTCAAAGAAATCCCTATGAGAAAAACCCCAAACATAACAGGTGATCTACTCAGACATGGAAATTGATACAATAGACATGTTTGAATAAATACTCAATAGAAAATAAGAAAGAGTAACAAGATGTTTTGAGATCTGAATCTCGGACGAAGGGAAATTCAGACTTGTCTCTCTCACCAAGTTCTCTCTTAAACCAAAACAAAAATAAAGCATAGCCTAAACAGATGGCTGAAAACATAATTATATAGCTAATACACGTTCTGGGCCTTCTTGTAAATATTAAAGTCTTCTGGGCACTTTTGCAATTCTTCAAGTCTTGGAAAAACTCGCGGGTTGTGTTTGCTGCGATGAGTGTCGATCGATACCAGGGGGTATCGATCGATACTCGACGTGAATTCAGGTACTCAGCAACACGATCTTTAGCTTTGCTCCAAACTGCTCCAGAAAGCTCCAATATCTCCAATAATGCTCCCAACGTGCTATAACCTGTAAAAGACTCTAAAAGACTCCAAAATACTATAAAGACTCTATAAAAT
>PKML01073247.1:247642-257855 GCA_002933935.1 Eutrema yunnanense
TGATGGTGTTTGCCACCAAATCCCCGGTTCTTCCCTCTCTATGTATCAAAGGATGTAGGCGAATAATGGCATCATAGGAAAATCCTAGCCTCGCTTCCAATCCTTTGTGTGATCATTCCCTCTTAAGTAGAATAATGGGATCGCTGGAAATTTTCCTAACCCTCTACTCAGAAGAAAATCATTTCAATCTTTTATGCTCTTATTTATCAACTTATAACAGGGGAGAGAGATACCATAACTCTAAACACATGGGTTCCTTTATCAGATATGAATGATGAATCAAGCTCTAAAAACACTAACCACATTGATGAAGTGCAAAAATTTGGCTCAGGTTTCAGAAGAACTCTGCTGGACACATGGATGTTTTCTAGTCAACTGGCCAGTCCTTGGGTTTTTCATTAGTCGATCTAGAACTGATCATGTAACACTGTGCACTCAAAAACAAAATCAAATCAATAGGTTCAAGCACATGATCATTATCTCCAACAAGTTTTGATTCAATAAAACAATTTTGACTCGATAAAACGACTGACTCTAAGAAAAACAAAAACAATGTCAGCAGACACCTCCCCCAGACTTGAACAACACTGTCCCCATTGTTATCTAGCCTAGAGTTAGTGAAAGAAAACAAAAGAACAGACTAAAATTGGGAAAAACAAGAAGTTACCTTGCTGGAACATTGTGTATCGACCGACACACAGCCTGGTATCGATCGATACGAGGCTTAAGTCGACATGAACCGTTCTCAATCGCGTAGGGTATCGATCGATACTGAAGGGTATCGATCGACACTCAGGCGATTTCGAGTTTTGCTCATTGTTCATCCTGACACAAACACAAAACGAACGAAAATAAAAAGGAACACGACGCAAAAACAGACTCACGAGTGGGTTGCCTCCCACCAAGCGCTCGTTTATCGTCATTAGCTTGACTGTAACTCCACTCAGGTTGTGGGTGCATTATCCAGTGGCGTTATGTGTCCGTCTGGAATCTCGGCCTTTGCCCAATAATGTTTCACCCTTTGACCATTGACAGTGAACTCTTCGCCTTTGCGATTGATCAACACTATAGCACCATGTGGTCTGACCTCCTTGATTGTGAAGGGACCTGACCAACGAGAACGCAGTTTACCAGGAAATAATTGCAAACGAGAGTTATACAGAAGTACCTGGTCGTTTGGCTCGAAGTGTCTGGAGATGATCTTCTTATCATGATAAGCTTTGGTTCTCTCCTTGTACAGCTTCGAGTTCTCATAAGCGTGGTGCCTGATCTCATCCAGCTCGTTTCGCTGAATCAATCTCCTCTCAGCAGCAGGTTTGATGTCGAAGTTCAGCAACTTCGTCGCCCAAGCAGCCTTGTGCTCAATCTCCACTGGAAGGTGACATGCTTTCCCATACAGCAAGTGGAAAGGTGTAGTACCCAGCGGTGTCTTGAAAGCAGTCCTGTATGCCCATAGCGCATCATCCAACTTTGTAGACCAATCCTTCCTAGAAGCACTCACTGTCTTCTCCAAAATCTCCTTGATCTGCTTGTTGGAGACTTCGACTTGCCCACTCGTCTGAGGGTGATATGGAGTAGCTACACGATGGTTCACACCATACTTCTTCAATAACCTCTCGAAAACCTTGTTGATAAAGTGAGAGCCACCATCACTTATCACAATTCGAGGTACTCCAAAGCTAGGAAAGATGATGGTCTTAAACAGCTTAAGAACCACTGCAGAGTCATTTTTCTCACTAGCTATCGCATCCACCCATTTGGACACATAGTCCACAGCAACCAGGATGTAATTCTTTTTGTGTGACGATGGAAAAGGACCCATGAAGTCGATGCCCCAGCAATCGAAAACTTCAACCTCAAGGATGAAATTTTGTGGCATCTCATGTCTCTTACTGATCTTCCCTCTCCTCTGACAAGCATCGCACTGTGAGACGAAAGCATGAGCATCCTTAAACATGGTAGGCCACCAGAAGCCTGCTTGAAGAGCCTTGGACACTGTCTTGAAAGTTGCAAAATGACCAGCATAGTCGGATCCATGGCAATGAAACAAGACACCAGGAACTTCTGATTCAGCAATGCATCTCCTGTAGATACCATCAGAACAGTGTTTGTACAGGTAAGGTTCATCCCAAAAGAATCTCCTTATGTCACGCATGAACTTCTTCTTGGTATATTTCTTGAGGTGTGTCGGCTCAGCATCTGCAGCGAGGTAATTGACAATATCAGCGTACCATGGGTCATTAGAATCGGTTGCAGCGACGAGATTGTGTTCAGAAACACCAGGATGATCAACAATCCAAACAGGTTCGGGATCGCTAGGGTATCGATCGATACCAGCAGTGTATCGATCGATACCGAAACCTGCAACTCGTGAAAATTGCTGATTCTCTGCGAAATTTATCTGAAACCCATTTTCAATGAAGTAAATGGCTTCCTCAGGTAGTTGATCATCCATAGGGACGTCTGCATCGATCCGCATCCGCGAGAGATGGTCAGCGACCCCGTTCTCTATGCCTTTCTTGTCCTTAACCTCGATGTCGAATCCTTGTAGCAAAAGAACCCAACGACAAAGACGAGGCTTGAGATCCTTGTTATTCATCAGATACTTGACAGCAGCATGATCAGTATGAACAACCACCTTGCTCCCAATCAAGTAGGATCGGAATTTCTCAAAGGAGAAGACAATTTCAAGAAGTTCATTCTCTGTGGTGCTGTAATTACTTTGAGCGTCATCCAATGTCCTGCTGGCATAATAGATGACGTGCAACTTCTTATCCTTTTTCTGACCCAGAACTGACCCAACAGCAAAGTTACTAGCATCACACATGATCTCAAAAGGCAGAGTCCAATCAGGAGGTTGCACAATAGGAGCACTCACCAAAGCCTTTTTGATCTCCTCAAAGGCTGCAAGACAATCAGGTGTGAAATCAAATTTGATCTCCTTGCACAGTAAAGCAGTGAGTGGGCGTGCTATCTTGGAGAAATCCTTGATAAACCTCCTGTAAAACCCAGCATGACCAAGGAAACTCCGAATATCCTTCACAGAAGTCGGTGGTTGGAGACTTGTCATGACCTGAATCTTGGCTTTGTCAACTTCGATCCCAGCTTCAGAGACCTTGTGCCCAAGTACGATGCCATCCTGAACCATAAAGTGACACTTTTCCCAATTAAGGACCAAGTGTTTCTCTTCACACCTCTGGAGCACCTTACACAAGTTAGCCAAACAGTCCTTGAATGATGATCCATATACTGAAAAATCATCCATGAACACCTCCATGAAATCCTCAATCATGTCTGTGAAGATAGACATCATGCACCTCTGAAAAGTGGCTGGAGCGTTACACAATCCAAATGGCATTCTCCTGTATGCGAATGTGCCATAGGGACAGGTGAAAGTGGTCTTCCCTTGGTCATCTGGATGGATAGGGATCTGGAAGAAACCTGAATATCCATCGAGGAAGCAGTAGTAGGGATGACTAGCCAACCTCTCCAACATCTGGTCAATGAATGGCAATGGGAAGTGATCTTTCCGTGTAGCTGCATTCAACTTCCTGTAGTCAATGCACATTCGATGTCCAGTGATAGTCCTTGTAGGAATCATCTCATCCTTGTCATTCTTCACCACGGTTATCCCTCCTTTCTTAGGAACAACATGCACTGGACTGACCCAAGAGCTATCTGAGATGGCATAGATAACTCCTGCATCCAAGAGTTTCATGACCTCTTTCTTAACCACTTTCTTCAGGTTCGGATTCAGCCTCCTTTGATGCTCATTTGAAGCCTTTGACTCGTCCTCAAGATGAATCCTATGCATGCACAGGTCCGGTGATATATCTGAAATATCATCAAGAGAATAGCCAAGAGCTTTGCGATACTTGCGCAGCCTGCTCAGGAGTAAGGTAACCTCTGCGTTGTTCAAGGAAACATTAATGATTAATGGGAACGTGGAATTAGGACCAAGAAAACCATACCTCAGATTCGCAGGAAGTGGTTTGAGTTCCACTTTAGGAGCTTTCTCATCGCTCCAATCTCCAAGCCCAGCAGCTTGCTTAGTTCTTTCGGCCAAACCTCTTTCTGGCCGCAGGGTATCGATCGATACTAGGTGAGTATCGATCGATACTGGCAGTGCTGAATCGAGTATCTTCCCGTATTCAGCAGCAACATCATCCGAATGGACTTCTGACTTAGCTGAACAGACCAATGCCCTGTCCAATGGGTCTTCAGGATGCATCTCCAAGAAGTACTCCTCGGCAATGTCACAGAAGGTATCAACGAAGAAAGTCTATCCATCGATGGTTGGTCTCTTCATCATCTTCTCCATGTTAAAAGTCATGACCAACTCACCAATGTTAAGAGCTATCTTCTCATTCCTGCAATCAATCAGAGCACCAGCTGTTGCTAGGAATGGCCTTCCCAAGATGAGAGGATCTTAATCTTAATCGGAACATCCTCGAGCAAACCTTCTGGAAGTCTAACTGAACGATCAGCGAGTATCAATGAGATCCTCGTAAAAGTGAAGTCTGTCATTCCCATCCTCTTAGCAACCGAGTATGGCATGAGGTTGACACTTGAGCCAAGGTCACAAAGAGAACGCTCAAACCTGTCAGTAAAGATTGTGCAATCCAAGACAAAGCTCCCTGAATCTGGTAGTTTCGTTGGGATCCTGGTTGTTAGGATTGCACTGCACTCATGAGTGATCATCAGACAACCGTCTTCAAGGTTCACATTGCTGGACACCATCTTCTTGACATATCTCATGAAAGCTGGAGAAGTTTTGATAGCATCGATGAAAGGAAGTTCAACAACCAGCTTGTCCAAAATTTCCTTGCATCTAGTGTCCTCTAACTCCTTCTTAGTCTTCCCAAGAGCTCTGGGATAAGGTATCCTCGGTATGTAGACCCTCTCTGGTACCGCTTTAGGCTTCTCCTTCATAACCTCAAGTGATGCATCGTTTTAAGGTTCGGTATCGATCAATACAGGGGGGTATCGATCGATACACGGGATTTTTTGTTTTCCCGTGTAAGAATTTTGATCGGTGTCGATCGATGCTGGGTAGTGTCGATCGATGCCTTGGCGATTTCAGTGTCTTCATCATCAGACATCTCGAAATTTTCGGCAGTTTGGTCTACTTCCGCTCCTGAAGTGACCTCTTTACCACTTCTCAAGGTAATGGCATTGATGTGTGCCCTTGGGTCCTCTCCTTTTCCTGGAAGAAAACCTTCTTGTCTTCTCGAACCTTCTGAAGTCTGAGCTACCTGAGTTTCCAGCTTCTTCTGACCAATACCAAGAGCATCGATCCTTCCACTCAAATCTTTGTACATGGCGTCCATCTTACCATTGAAGGTCACTGTGATCTGATGCTGTCCTTGAACGAGTGTTTCAAGCATGGCCTCAATCTTGTTCTCTGATGTTTTAGCAGTCACAGGCTCGTAAGAAAGACTTCCGTAGTTCCTGGTGTAACCGCTGTTCTGGGCAGGCTTCTGGTTGAATCCTCCTTGCTGGAAGTTGTTGTTGAAGCTCCGATTGTTGTTGAATTGGTTCCTCTGTCCCTGAAAACCAGAACCACCAATGTAGTTGACATCTTCTGCTTCACCCTCATCGAATACCTCAACATCTTCAGCAAAATGAACGGCTTTTGTTGTCTTTCCCAGCAGAAGACTGTGCATAGAATCCAGCTGAGCCTTAACTTCAGCGATCTACGACCCATCATGATTACCAGCCAGCTTATTGCGCTCGAAATCTGCACTCTTGGTGCTACTGCTAGATGCAAAGTTCTCAATCAACACATAAGCGTCCTCAGGATACCTGGTGTTGAAATTACCATTGCTTGAAGCGTCCACATCCATCTGATACCTCCAATCTACTCCTCTAAAGAAGATACCCAGCAGCTGCACATCAGAGTATCCGTGATGTGGA
The DNA here is from genome assembly GCA_002933935.1 of Eutrema yunnanense. Classification (NCBI taxonomy): domain Eukaryota; kingdom Viridiplantae; phylum Streptophyta; class Magnoliopsida; order Brassicales; family Brassicaceae; genus Eutrema; species Eutrema yunnanense. The sequence goes on from PKML01073247.1 coordinate 253,559, forward strand.
CAATCTCTCTGATACGATCTGAATCTCGTCCAAGCAGCCTTGAACGCCTCAGTAGGTCCTTGAGAAAATTGGGAGATTTTATTCCTCAGATCCTCAGATCGTCCATCATCGTAGAAGTTAATTAGGAAGGCCTTCTTAGTGTCCTCCCAAGTAGTTAGCGATCCAGGAGGTAGCTGCCTCAGCCAATATGTCGCATCTCCACCTAGAGAGTAGGGGAAGAGATAGTCGTAGGACACTCCAGTACTCTTGATGCTAGTGACCAAGTCCTCGAACTTCTACACATGGTCCATCGGATGTTCATGAGGAAGACCATGAAAGAGATGCTGTCCCACAAGAGCAAAGTAAGCAGGCTTCAGCTCAAAGTCATTCCTCTCAAACGCAGGAGGACGAATTACTGACCGATTTGCGAAAAACTGGTCAGGCCTGTTGTACTCACCAATCGTCCTTCCACGATTAACCACATCATTCCTCGCGTTCCCAGCGATATTCGCAGCAACAACAGGAGCAGGTGGTATGACTATCCCCTCTCCATCTAGACGTTGTCCTCGCTCATTGCACAACCAACCCTCTTGGTCTCTGTAAGCTCCAGCTGCATCACGAACCAACTGATTGTTGTTCATCTTAGCTGATTTCTTTGCTTTCCTATTCGTGCGTTCCACAAGTGCTAGCTGTTCCAGTGATAGATCAACTAGCGGAGTGCTCTTTTTGCTTCTGGTTTCAAAATTAGGCATGCACCTGAAATCAAAAGTAAAGAACGTAAGTAACTGAAATATACGTAAGGTATCGAGCGATACTCAAGGGTATCGATCGATACTCGGGAGATTTAGACGAATTTTTTTAGCTAAAATCTAATGGCGAATTGAGTCCCCGGCAACGGCGCCAAATTTGATATGCTCAAATTAATACCCTAAATAGTACTAAAGCAGTTGCTGCAGTAAATCAGGGGTCGAGCACAAGAACTCAGTTATCACACAATAGATTGTATAGATCCAAAATACGCTAAATCAAAAGGTGTAATTGAAAACAAGTATGCAAGTAAAAGTGTTGTAAATTCAGTTGGAGACAGATAGGTTCAGGGTATTTCTCAGGAAATCAACGAATGCAGCTAAATTAACTAACAAGATTCAGATTAAGCACGGTTCTTGAACTCAAATCACTAAAATATAGCTAACCAACTCTCGTTGCGAAAACTATCTAAATCTAAATCTTAGGAATTCCAAATCTATTTGCGAATCCTAAAGTCTAAAGCAGCTTTAAAGTTCAGGTTTGATATGTTCACAAATCAATTAAACCAAATCTCTTTGCGAATAATCAATTTGCTCACTAAAGATTCTATCAGGTAATTAATCGCACTCTCGTGCATAATCAATTATCCTAAGATCTAAGTTCTAGGTGATCAATCCAGAATTAGCTTTGAGAACAACCTATGGAGAAGAACTAATTCAGATAGTGAATCCTAACAGATAATCAACTTAGCATTCAAAGAAATCCCTATGAGAAAAACCCCAAACCTAACAGGTGATCTACTCAGACATGGAAATTGAATCAATAGACATGTTTGAATAAATACTCAATAGAAAATAAGAAAGAGTAACAAGATGTTTTCAGATCTGAATCTCGGACGAAGGGAAATTCAGACTTGTCTCTCTCACCAAGTTCTATCTTAAACCAAAACAAAAATAAAAGCATAGCCTAAACAGATGGCTGAAAACCTAATTATATAGCTAATACACGTTCTGGGCCTTCTTGTAAATATTAAAGTCTTCTGGGCACTTTTGCAATTCTTCAAGTCTTGGAAAAACTTGCGGGTTGTGTTTGCTGCGATGAGTGTCGATCGATACCAGGGGGTATCGATCGATACTCGACGTGAATTCAGGTACTCAGCAACACGATCTTTAGCTTTGCTCCAAACTGCTCCAGAAAGCTCCAATATCTCCAATAATGCTCCCAACGTGCTATAACCTGTAAAAGACTCTAAAAGACTCCAAAATACTATAAAGACTCTATAAAATGGACTTATATCATGGCTTAAATAGGGTAAAAACTATGATATATCAGTTGAGAAGACGAAACAAGCTCTTCGAGAAGCGAAAATTACAAAAAAATGTGGAAAGAAGAAGGTGAAACCGAAGAAAGGCGAAACACGTCATAAACAAGACGATGCCAAAGAAACATTTGTTCCCGAGACGTCTAATGCTCACGCCTAGTCTCACCAAAAAGTGGAGGTAACGACTTTAACCAAAAGCGCTTAATGGGAGGCAACCCATTTGGTACGTCTTTCTTTCTTTTATTTTTCTTTCTCTATTAACTTTTTTCTTTTTAGGATTTCAGGCTTTATATAAAAACCAAAAAACCCAAAAACCCAAAAACATTCAAAAAATCAGAAAACACAAAAAAAATTGGAGAATACATTCGAAACAGATCGTGAAACGACGAAGGAACGAAGGAGATAACGACCCGAGAAGAAGGCCAGTCGGCCGCGGCTGGGAGAGGCTGACCTGCGGCGAAGGACCCATCGACCGCGCAGGCGTTGCAGGGTCCCGCGGCGAGAAGGCACTTTGCCGCGGTCGCGCATGCTCGACCCGCGGCCAGCCTCATTCCGTCATGAACTTCATCCCGTCCATTCCCAACCATTACCGACACAAAACCGTGTAATCCAGAACATGTTCCCGACGTGAAATTGAACCAAACCCTGTTTAATTTCCGTGTCCCGCTAAGGTAAGTCACAAAAGTTTTTGAAAAACAGAAAACTTCTTTTTACATAAAAACAATTTTTCAAAGAACAAAAAAAGAATTTCAAGATTCAAGCTCTCTTTCTTCTTCCCTTCTAAAAGACTTGGAGATTTTGAGCAAGAAAACCATTTTTCAATTCAAAAGCTTTTTCAAAAATTCTTTGGTCCATTCTCACTCTTTTTCGGAGAAGATTTCAATTCCTCCACTACCAGAAAACACTGATTTAGCATCGATTTTTTGCGACGATTTAATTTCGTCGCAAATTGAAATCGTTTTTACGACGACTTTACGACGATTTTTAAAGTCGTCGTAAAATCGTCGCCAAATTGGGACGAAACGTTTCGTTATAAAATCGTCGCTAATTGGCGACGAATAACCGACGATTACCGACGAAGTTACGACGATTATCAAAATCATCGTAAAATCGTTGTAATTTAGCGACGATTTACCGAGGTTTATATAAAACGTTGTAATATCGTTGTAAAATTAGCGACGAATTAGCAAGGATTATTATAAGTTGAACTTTACATCGATTGACCAACGATTAATGAGTTAGGTGAGCACGTTTAAGTTCACGGTGTACGGTTACGTAAACATGTTTAAAGTCATTGTAAAATCGATGTAAACATGTTTAGAATCATTGTAAAATCGATGTTATATCGTCGTAAAATTAGCGACGAATTAGCAAGGATTATTATAAGTTGAACTTTACATCGATTTCCCAACGATTAATGAGTTAGGTGAGCACGTTTAAGTTCACGGGGTACGGTTAGGTAAATGATATATCATGGTTTTTACCCAGTTTAGGTCATGATATAAGTCCTTTTTATAGAGTCTTTCTAGTGTTTTGTAGTGTTTTAGAGTATTTTACAGGTCCTAGCACGTTTGGAGCCTAATTGGAGCTTTATGGAGCAGTTTGGTGCAAAGGCTGAAGTTCGTGTTGCTGAGTACCTGATTTCACGACAAGCATCGATCGATACCCCCTGGTATCGATCGATACTCATCGAGGCTGACACGACATGCGACTTTAATGAAGAGTTGAAGAATTGCAAATTGGTCCAGAAGTCTTTAATAATTACAAGAATCCCCAATTCGTGTTTTAGGTTATTTATAGGGATTTTACAGCCAATTTTATGGCTATGCTTTATTTTGTTTTGGTTTAAGAGAGAACTTGGTGAGAGAGACAAGTCTGAATTTCCCTTCGTCCGAGATTCAGATCTCAAAACATCTTGTTACTCTTTCTTACTTTTTATTGAGTATTTATTCAAACATGTTTATTGATTCAATTTCCATGTCTGAGTAGATCACCTGTTAGGTTTGGAGTTTTCTCATAGGGATTTCTTTGAATGCTAGGTTGATTATCTGTTTAGGATTCACTATCTGAATTAGTTCTTCACCTTAGGTTGTTCTCAAAGCTAATTCTGGATTGATCACCTAGAACTTAGATCTTAGGATAATTGATTAGGCACGAGAGTGCGATTAATTACCTGATAGAACCTAGGTGAGCAAATTGATTATTCGCAAAGAGATTTGGTTTAATTGATTTGTGAACATATCAAACCTG